>RJWM01005922.1:0-88090 GCA_004363535.1 Dasyprocta punctata | reverse complement strand
ACCATGTCACCTTATACAGACACTTCTACTCACCAACGGTCTCTTTAAGCATTTTTCTACTTTGCAAAACTGTTTTATCATTTCTTTTCTAATAACCATACTTGTGCTTCTAAATTATATCTTCACAATGAGCCTAGGAATAAAATCTAAAAAGAATTTGATTATTCTCCCAACTAATTTCTAAAAACAAAACAGGAAATTTGTCTCACAACTGAGCAGCTGCCTTATACCTCTCTATGCACCACAGAAAATTCATTCTTTGTCTTTTCTATCTGAAGTTTGCTCAGAAAACAAAAATTCCTTAGAGGTCAAGTCATCCATCTAAAAGTTATAGAGTGCTGTACTAATTAGGTCTGAAGCATGGTTTTATTTAGCAATTGCTACCAAATTGAAAATGTAATAAATCTCAAACATGCTGGGAAGAAGACACTAAGAAAACATGAAGAGTATTTGTCAGTAATGATGCCCACTGGTTCCAGTTTTTGCCCTAGGATGTTGCTCTTGTTTCCCAAAACAATGACAGCACATACCGCTTATTCCAAAACAAGACTGAATTATTGAGAATTTTGGTACCAACAAAGGGTAACTGATAGAACTTTCTTATTTAGGAAAAATCTACATTGTTTGCTTTTTTTCTAATGATGGTCTTGGTCTGATTTGACACGACAACTGTCTATTCTTTTAATTGGATCTTTTAGGTAGTATAACAGTTACCAGAGGAATAGTCATTCAATTGGAGATTGTATAATTTTTATTGCATACAAAGGGAACAATTTTTGAAGTCTCAGCTATCTTCCTCTCCAGATCCCTCACTAAGTACAATTTAAAGCAATTTTCTTGCTATTACTTAGTGGTGTTCAACACTCTATAGAACAGCTGCACCTATGCTGCTGATCTGAGATGTCAATGCTACCTTATTTTTACTGCCGCTGTGTACACAGGGTATGTAGTATCACAGGAAGTACAAGGTATGGAGAGCTACACTGTTAGGACATACAAGCAGAGTTTAGTGCCCTGTGTGTAATCTAAATTTGATATAAAGTGTACACAGAATTGTTCCAGCATATAGACAACTATAGAGTCTCATTAAAATCATTATAACTTCAGAAAAAATGCTAAACTTTGGAACAAGGGTCTCCCTTATTAATGTAAATGGCCTCCATTCCCCAGTCAAAAGAAACAGACTGGCAGATTGAACAAAAAAAAAAAAACTGAATGGCATGCTGCATAAAAGACACACATCTAATTCAAAAAGAATCATAAACTAAAGAAGGTCAGAAAACAATATCCCATGCAACAGGACCCTGAAAACAAGCAGGAGTAGCTATCTAATTTTCAGACAGCATGCACTTCAAGCCAAAACTGATCAGAAAAGGCAATGAAGGTAACTACATAATAGTGAGGGAAACAATTCAGTAGGAAGGGATGACGATTGTGAATATATATACACAGAATACCAGCACACTCAACTTCACAAAATAAATACTACCAGACACCAAAAATCAAATAAACATCAACTTAGTCATAGTAAGGGACCTCAGTACCTCATTTTTATGCATAGACAAAGCAACAACAACAAAAAAAAAAGAAATAGTACAGCTGAACAAGGCTTCCGACAAATGGACTTAGTAAATATCTACAGAGTGTTCAACCCTACTACAAAAGAATACCCATTCTTCTCAGCAGCACATGGAAATTTCTCCAAAACAGGCAACATACTAGCCCATCAAGTTTGCTTAAATAAATACAAAAGAATCAAAAGTATCCCATGTATATTATAAAATCATAGTGCACTGAGACTAGAAATCAATGACAAGAGAAACCACCAAAATTTTGCAAACATCTAGAGACTAAATAATATATTCTTGAATAATTAGGTCACAGAAGAAATAAAGGAATATGTTAAACAAGTCCTAGAGTTAAGCAATAATGCCAGTATCACATACCAAAACCCGTGGGACACAATGCAAGCAGTGCTGAGAGAGAATTTTACTTCTGGGAATTCTCACATTAGAAAACAGAGTAAACCCAAATAAGTAACCTACTATTGTACTTCAGGCTTCTAGAAAAAACAAGAACAGTCTAAATCCAAGCCTAGAACAAGGGAGGATATTATAAAACTGGACCAAGAAAATACAAAAACCATGAACAAAACTGGGAATTCAATAAAAATTCTATCAACTAAGAAAAGCCTAGGATCAGATGGATTCATCACTGAATTGTACAAGAACTTTAAGGAAGATCTAACACCAATATTACTCAAATTCTTTAATAAAATTGAAAGAGAAGGAATTCTTCCAAATTCATTTCTAGAAGTTAGCATTACCTTGATTCTAAAACCAGACAAGGACCCAAATGAAAAAGAAAACTAAGATCAATCTCTTAAATGAACATAGATGTAAAAATCTTCAACAAGATACTGACAAACCAAATGCAGCAAATCATCAAAAAGATCATACACATCATGATCAAGTACCCACTAAGAAAAAAATTAGGAAAAGAATACCTTCCACAACAACCTCAAGAAAAATTAAGTATATAGGAATTAATCTAACCAAGGAAATAATAAAAACTATAGTCCTCTGAAAAAAGAGACAGAAGAAAACATCGGAAAATGTAAAGACATTCCCTGTTCCTAAATAGGCAGGACTAACACTGTTCAAAAGGCCATACTACCAAAACTGCTAAATAAATTTAATGTAATCCCAACCAAAATGCCTCACAGAACTGGAAAAAGCAATTTTAAAAATGTATGTGGAGGCCGGGGATATAGCTTAGTGGCACAAGTGCCTGCCTGGCAAGTGTGAGGTCATGAGTTCGATCCCTGGTACTGAAAAAAAAAAAGTATATGGAACTAGAAGAGAACCAGAATAGCAAAATCAATCCTGAACAACAAAAACCAAGTAGGAAGCCTCACAATCCCAGACTCCAACTTATATTATAAAGCTACAGTGATAATAGAAACACAGTGCTGGCACAAAAACAGACACATAGATCAATGGAATAGAATAGAGGAACCCAAAACAACCCCAGGCAGTCATCCGTGTGATCTTTGATAAATGAGTCAAACACATACCCTGAAGGAAAGATAGCTGCCTCTTTAATAAACAGTGATGGGAAAGCTGGTTACATACATGCAGGTTAAACTAAACCCATAACTATCACCATGTACCACAATGAATCAAAGATATGAATGTTAAAATAGAAGTATTTAATATGCTGACAGATAAAATAGATAAAATTATTAAAGGCATAAACATACACAAGGACTTTCTAAACAGAAGCCCAATTGCACAAGACATAACATCAAAAATCAGCAAGTGGTCCTATATCTAATTAAAATGCTTCTGCAGAAGCTTTTTGGTCATGGGCAATCTTTTTAATTTTAATCTTCCAGGCTTTAGTTTACCAATAAAATGGGGGTAATTGTAATAACACCTATCTCCTAAGGCAGCTGTGAAGATTAATGAGATCCTGTACTTAAAATGCTCAGCCCAGGTCCTGGTACAAAGAAAACAACCAATGGAGTGAAATAATAACCTACACAATGGGAAAAAATTATCCACACTCCTCAGATAGAAGATTAATACCTGCAATATATAAAGAACTCACAGAAATTCCAACTCCCCAAAATAAAAGACCCTATCAAAAAACAGGCACCTTAAATGAATAGACACTTCCCAGAAGAAATACAAATGGCCAATAAATACATTAAAAAATGTTCAACATCACTGGTCAATAGAGAAACACAAATTAAAATAATATTGATATTCCATTTTACTTCAGAAAGAATGGCTATCACCAAGAAATCAATTAATAACAAATGCTGGCAAGGTTGTGGGGAAAAAGGGATCCTTCTACATTGTTGGTGGGAATGTAAATTTGTACAACCATAATGGAAATCAATATAGGAATTTCTCAGAAACCTAAATTAGAGATTTAATTAGAACTAGTTATTTACTTCTAGGTATCTTCCCAAAAGAGTTAAAGACATCTTATTTTAGTGACACATGCATATTCATGTTTATAGCAGTATAACTCATAATAGCTAAATCTTGGGAGCAGCCTGGTGACCATCACCAGATGAATGGATAAAAAATATGATATTTATGCACAACAGAATACTACTCTGCCATAAAGAAGGATAAATTTGAGTCATCCTTAAGAAAATGGATGCACCTTGTTAAGTCAAATAAATCAGACACCCAAACATAAATATCAGGTGGTTTCTCTTACATGAGAAACTCAAAGTATAAATTAAAGTAAAATAAAAGACAAATAATAGGAAATGGAGATAGATCTTTTGCGAACAGGAAGAGGCTCTAAATAGCGTGGGGGGGAGGCAAGGCAGGGGAATAAAAGTAATTAAGATGTGTTATGTACATGTACCATTTTGTACTGAAAACTTATATTGATATAAAAAATGTTTGAAGAAAAAAATAAAATAAAATCCTTGAGTGACTTCTTTGAGTTCTACACAGTAGACTGAACACACATATTTATCTCTACTGTATCCAACAACCCCACTCAAAAAGTAAACTTTTAAATATTTAAATTAGAAGCCAAATAGAATAGAAAAAAAGATAAGGCAATAGACAAAATACGTCAACTAAATTTTTGAAAAAAGAAATGTGCAAGAGTAATGACTATTAGAGAAATGTGGGAAAGCCAAGACAAGACATGTTTGGGAGCTCTGGAGAAGCTCTGGAATTGGAGGCACTGAGTACCACCGAGGACTAAGTACAGCATGGGGCTAAAGTAAAGAACACACGAAAGGCTTCACTAGGAGAAGCTGGTCTCTGGACATCTTCTCCAGCCTTCTTAGACAGCCAGAACTGACGTGGAAAATGTCCAGACTCGGGACATGGCTGAAGTATCCTGTTGAGGCACCTTACTCAAATCAGAGAAACTAAATAAAACTCCACAACTGCAAAAGGGAATTCCCCCAAGTCCTTCTTCATCTCTGCTTACGGAACACTACAGGGGCTGCCAGGTTTCAACCCTCCTCCAACAATCCCCATCCTACCGGATAGACAACAGGAAGGATCATTTGTCCTGAAAGACACAGGATTCAGAGTTATGGTTGGAGATCTGAGCAGGAATGATCAGGTCTGTTTCCACAATTTGCTGCCTGCTTGGTCACAGGCAATCTTCTTAATGTTTCTGGGCTTTAGTTTATCAATAAAATGGAGATAATTATAATAACAACACCTATCTCATAAGGCAGCCCAGGTCCTAGCACATAGAAAGTACCCAGAAAATGTTAACAGTGTTGTTAGCTACTGATCTGATCAGAACCATGAAAAAGAAGCTGTCTCACTTCATTTTCATCAGAACCACTCCCCGCCCCATTGAATCTTGTGTAAAACCCTTTTGCCTATGTGAACACCCTAACACTCCCCAAGCCGAACTCTATGGAACAATACTGCCACTAATACGAGCTTCAGACACTAGGATTCAAAGTAAGAAAAAGTGTGGAATAGGTCTGTATTCAAGGCTGAGAAATCAATGAAAGCAATAAAAGTGGCTTAACTTGTATAATCTGACATTTCCCAAATTTATATTTGAACATGAAACTCTTATTACTGGAAACACCTATTAAAACACCATGAAATTACTGATCCATAGATGCTTGTAGGAAATAGCAATGAGTCTGTTGAGTAAGAGCTTTGCCTTCTGACCACACAGAAGCTCTGTGCAAGGTCAGGGGCCTACAAAGCTTGTAGGTCACTGGCTGCTCTTATAGCCAATCTGCCCAGGGTTCTTCTACTCAACTCAGATGGAAATCATGAATCAGCAAAGTGCAGCTCCATTAACGGTCCTGATGTTATCAGAAAACACCAGGTAATGCTGAATGCCAAAAGTTGACCCAGCCACTGGTCACTGCTGCTGCTGGCCATCACTGTCTGATGTCAGCTTCTGCTAGACACACAGACCCACTCTACACAGTGCTGACTTCTGCTGCTGCTGACTGTCGCCTTCCAGTGTCATTGTGTGGCACACACTATAGGTTGACTCCACTGGATGCTGTGCTCTGCTCCTGGTCTTGATTGGCTGCTTGTGGGGAGTGGCTGAGCTGGAGATCAACCACACATTTGGGGCTAGAGTAAGGCCAGCCCCGAGAACATGGAGCTCCAGAGGCAAACCATGTAAACAAGTTGTTGAGGCCAGGGCAAAGCCAGGCCAGCAGGGTGTGTAGCCTTGATGTTCTTCCCTGCTAACAACAGTACAGATAGCTTTGAGAATGTTTGACTTTCAATGTTCTCAGCAAAACCCTGAGACCTTGCACTTTTGACCCCATCGCACTGCTTCCCCTCTTTTTACTGTGTGTAAATAAAGATGCAGACTGTGCTGGGTTGTCACTGCATCTCCATCAGAGAGGTCAGGTCCCACCTGGCCCCGGTTTTCCTTTTATTATGGTTCTAGTTTTTTCTTAATCTCTTGTCGTCCCCTCTCAGGACCCTGCTGGCTGCATGGGTCACGGCAGCTACTGGTCTCTGGAGCTCTTCAGTGCTGACAGCTCTGAGTGTTTATTGCTCTTTCTTTGGAAATAACCACTCTTTCTACACTACTCAGGATTAAAAAAAATATATCCACAGTAGACTGACAGGACATTTGGAGCCCACACTACCTGAGAACAAGTCAACAGCAGGTAACAGACTCAAACTCGAGAAGTGGCAGGGAAGTGCTGCATAGATAGCAGCTGCAGGCCTGTTGCAGTAAGAGGCAAGGCTGAAAGATTGCCGTAAAAGTTGAATATACAGAAAAGGAGCCCAGCTTCCTCCCTTCCTGGTCTTTCCCATTCCATGGCGACCCTTTCCTTCTTCAAAAAGGCAGCAGTATTGTCTGAAGTGGCAGGAGCAAGGAGGATACCTTGCTGCCTCTATAGCTGCTCTCATGCTGGAGTGGACTGTGACAATTTGATAGCAAGGAAGGACACTAAAGCAAACTGTCTCAGTCCTTGGGAGCCCAAAAGGGAGTAGCAGGAAGTGAGGGGGAGGGTCAGACAGCTGCTGACCCAAGCCACATCCAGTCTCTAGCCAACATGGTAAAAATGTGAAAAAAAAAAAAAGTCAGGTGCTCTCATGTGTCTCACTGTTAGAGTTTAAACCTGAAATGTCTTCCAAAGACCATGTGTCAAAAGGTTTGTCTGCCAGTCTGTGGCACTACTCAAAAATGGTGCAAAATGTAGGAGTCAAGGCTAGTAGAAATAATATCAGTGTGAGTGTAGTGGGAGATTGAGACCTTGTTTTCTCCCTTTCCTTTCTCTCCCTCCTCTCCCCTTTTCCCCCCTCTCCTTTCCTATCCTCTCCTCTCCTCTCTTCCCATTCCCTCTCTTCTCTCTCTCTCCCCTCTCTCTCTCTCCCTCTCTCTCTCTCTCCCTCTCTCTCCTCAGCATCCTAGAGAGTTACATGAGGTGAACAGCTTTGCTTCAACTTTTGCTTCTGACCCTTATATGGAGTCGGCTAACCATGGACTGAAACCGCTGAAACTGTGAGCCAAAACAAACCTCTCCCCCTTTTAAAATGATTTTCTCAGGTATTTTGCAAACCAACAGAAAGTTGTGCTGCCTAACCAAGGCCTTGGGAATTGTTCTCAAAGATTTGGAAAGAAGCACTGTGTTTGTTACTTTGGCACAAGCACCCTACAAAAGATGATCTCCCCTTTGTGTCAGTCCCTCACTGTTAAGCAGAATAAGACCCAAGAAAGAACCAGCTATAAGATGACACACACCTTCCTACCTTGTAGAGGGAAAAAGTGTCTCAGAGTGAAAAGTGGTTTCTATGATGTCATTTTAAAAGGCAATAAAATCTTACCCAATTTCACAGAAATAATTTGGTATGATAATCCAACTGATAATTCTTATTCTAAAATAAGAATAAATGGATAGCTTCAAGTCTAGGAAACCCAAAAATATTTGATAGACATTTTATCTATATCTTTATCACACTGTGATAGCCCATGGGAGGATGGTTTGCAATAAAGGTTACATCTTATGTTGAAAACAACTAGGGCAACAGAAAAGAATAAAAATAGAGTTGTATATAAACTAGGTCACAGCATGTGATGTGAGTGGGGAAATATACCCATGCTGTCTAGCAGTACCAGTAGCATTTAGTAATTGACCTTGATGCCATGCTAAATGCATTTAAGCAGAAATGGCCTTAGTTTTTTTTCACAGTATGCTGCTAATTTTTATATAGACAAAACTGATACACAAGCCTGAGAAATGACTTAGTACAATAAAGAAAAAATGTCAATACTTGCAAGGTAAAAACTATTTTGATACTTATAGGTGGTGGGTGAAGTTTGGTCATTGAAAGAGATAATGTAAATTGCTTCTGCTTCATTAAGGAAAATTTCTTGGTAAGGACAGAATTAAGACTTCGAGGGAAAAATATGTAAGTTCTAAGCAAATGGTACAAAGGAGGGAAAATGAAGTTTCCGTGGTGATTAGTGAAGTGTGGTACACAGCAGGCACTCAGTGGATGTTTACCAAAGAAACAAAAGTTGCATCCTGGGAAAGTTGCATCCTGGGAAAGTCCGGATTCTCAAAGCATAGGGAAGGAAATGCAAAAGCAGAGAAGAACTTGAATTGGAAGCATTTAAATCCTAGGGTATTTAAGTAACTGTCTAAAGACAAAGAAAGGAAGGGAGAGAGAGAAGGAAGAAGAGAAGGAGAGAAGAGGAAAGAACACAGATAGATAGATTTGGTTCTTTGATAAATGAACTAGATGCCAGCCTCAAAAATTCACCTTCTTCAGGCTTACAACCCCTAGAAAAATGGGCCTGAATTCTCAAGACAGACCAACTCCCAGACCAGTGTGTATGAACAGAGAAGACCCTGCTAAAGAGAAAGACAAACTCATGATGACTCACTCCTGCCACTCACAAAACAATTCAAATCACCCCCATTTACAAAGGGAATATGAAATGCTGGAGAACAGAAAAGGGGGAACTAGGAGCTCCCCGAAATTTCTCATCCAATCTTCAGGGTCAGCTGTGATACATCGTATTCTGATCATAAAGGGAGATGGGTTGTCATCGACACGCCTCACCGCTCCCCTAGACCCTGACAGTCACACAGGAGCATTGCTTCTTAGCCAGTTGTGTGTCAGCTGGGCAATTTACAGAAAGCATTAGCCATTGGCAAATCTTTTAACTTCGGGTTAAGTGGTCTCTCCCCTTTTTTCCCTGCTTGCAAAACTAGGGAGATGTTATTTATCTACTCTGAGTTTTATAAATGAAGCTTATAAAACATCAGATTCATGTTCACTACTGAAATGTTATGAGTTCTGCATATCAGGAACTTTCTCTTACTCCATATTTGCAACTTGGAGCCTTGATTTCAATTATCACCACATTGCAGACATAATTAACCTACATACATGCAGAGGCATGTACAAATACACACGTAACAAACACCAGCCACTCTGTGCAGGGCCTCCATTGAAGGCCTCTCTGGCCCATACATGTGACTGATGGCCAAGGAGCCATTGGGAATCTAATGGATCAGACCTCATCCTTTTTTTACTTCACCCCAGACCTGACAGTGGAAAGAGAAAGTTGGGGAGGGGCAAAGGACTATTTCCTCCCCAGGTTCCCCCCATCACCTCTGTGATGGAAATCTGGTGGACATTCCTGACATCAGACTAACTAAGCCTCAGTCTGGGCCCTGACCTCAGACCTCATGATGCAATGCCAAGAGTGACCCAATTTCAGTTTCTTTCAGTTTCTTTCAGTAGATGAATCATGCTTCAGCTTTGGTGTGTCAAAAATTCACTATCAGTCAGCTTTCCCATCACTGGGACATAATACTTGACACAACTTAAAGGAGAAGAGGGTTAATTTAGGTCACATTTTAAGGAGATTTAGTCCTGGACCAAATCAGAAACATCAGGCAGAAGGGAGTGGTGGAGCAAAGCCACTTGGTTCATAGCAGCCAGGGAGCAGAGCAGGGGAGCAGTGTCAGAAAGGAAAGACTAGGAACCCTATAGTCCCCCAAGGCTACACCTCCATAACCCAGGGAGACACACTCAGGACCACACCGTGTCAGTCTGCTAGGTCTTTCTTAAAACAATGAAGTCGATGTGTCAGTGTGGACACGTTATTTCCAGTGAACTACAGAAAGGTTCAGACTCAACTTAGGAGGCCATGGAATTAAGGAAATGATGTAAAAATGCTGTAAAATTGGTGAGGGAAAGAGGAACAAATCCCTGCTCTGAAGCAATGATGTCGTATTTATGACAAGGAAGACTGGCAAGCCAAACTCTGGAACTGGAAGAAACATAAAGAAGCCATAAGCCCAGCATCCTCCTCCTGCAGAGGGTGACACTAACAAAGGAAGCTGGGCCACACCTCTGCACCCACCTCCTCCTCTGGGGATCCCCCTCTGACGCCCAGGCCCTGGCCCATGGAAATAGTAGGACTAGAGACTCCAGCACCCACAGGCAGCAGGGTGGCATGTGCCGCTGGCACCCTGAAGTGCAGCACTTGATTCACTTTCCCTCTAGAAACATCTTACAAAGATTTGGAAATATTCATATAATTGAGTACCTTGCAAGGTTGTCTTTTTGAAAACATAAAACATCTTCACAGCCTAACCCTGAACTTGATAATAATTAACCTCCAAAAGCATTACTGCAAGCCCTCAGTCCTACATCAGCTGTAAAACAACACTCTCTCACATGCATCTCTAGATGGTGTATGAAGTACACAAGAGGACAGGACTCGAAATGAGTCCTTTTTCAAGACAGGCTGAGGATGTAGCTTGGTGGTAGAACCATTTCCTAGCATGTGTGAGGTCCTGCATTCAATACCCAGATCCTCAAAAAAAGAGCAGGGCTGCTATTTTACTCCACCAAAATTGAGATATACATCTGACCTATATTCAGCCAGTTTTTAATTTCTCAATCTGTCAATACTAAAATAAATATCACAGTATATATACTGAAACTTTCTTTAGTAGAAATTGAATTCCACAGTAAGTATGCTATGAAGGATTAAAATCTCTTAATGTGCCAGCATTTTGTTGCAAAATATGTTATGCCAATGAGTGGATTATCAAGGTATGGGAAAATGCTAATTATACAATATTTTTGCCATGCTAGTACTTGATGCACTAAGACGTGACCCATCTCCCACAATACACAGTGCCACTCAAGATGTGAAGTCACAATCAGCAAAGGAGTAAGAACCCATATTTCTCTGTCACAGGGCAATTATGGTAGCAAGAGACAGCCACCAATTATAAATCTTTCCTGGACTTATTGAACAGAACCAGTGCCCCACCTTGTTGGGTTATTCGGTGCCCTCATGTACTTTCTTCTGGTGCACAGTACCCCCTTTTCAGCTTGAGACAGTGGGCACCTGGCTGAACGAGAACCATACAAGTCCCTGAGCTGTTGCACAGCTGACTCAAAGAAGCTCCAGGTTCAGAGCCTTGGGACTCTGGGACTCTGGGCTGGATGCAGCAGCACTTCATGCTTGGGCAGCTCTGGCAGCAATGGCAGGTTGTAGCTATTAGGAAGTTCGAGAGCATGATTGCTCAAGGGCAGTCATCCAACAAGGTCATAATGCTCAGAGATCCTTTTGCCAGCTCTGCACCTGCTCCCAACCATTCATCAGGAGCCTACATATCATAAGTTCCCTGAGAACTACCACGGCACGACCCTGGCAATAGCCAGGAACCAAGGACCTTGGTCCTCGTGTATAAGTGGGGGGGGGCGGGGGACAGGCACACACCTACATAAGCAGATTGAAAAAGAAAACAAGTTTTAGTTTTTATCACATTTGAACACTTTCCCCTTAAAATGTACTTACAATTATCAATACAATGTAAATTGTAGCACTACAGATAAGGCTACATTCTTTGCAGGTTTTCCAACACTTCAAAATTACACTCACTCTCTGCTGTACTTTATGTTCTGAAAGTTCTCAAAGCATCAAGTAGTTTCATGAATTGAGTACTAATAGTGCCAACAGATACAACCAATCATCCAAAATGGTATTTCAAAGCAATCATCATTATTGTTTTGCTCATAGTAGAGAGTGTAGCTAGTTAACACCTCTAAAATATACCTCGAGGCGCTGCAATTCAAGTAGAAAGTGTAACAAAAACATGTGCTGGCCACTTAAACTGGTATTTAAATGCAGCACTAAAAATGCAGTTCACACCCAAATTCATCAATCACCAACCAATCTTACTTTGCATCTTGGCTACCAAAAGAAAATGGGATTTGTTTCCCTGAAGAAATATGTCACTGCTCTGCTTGAATTATTAAGTTTTACTGTTACAGAGAGAAATGGAATCAAAAAAAAAAAGAAAAGAAAAGGAAAGGAAAGGAAAAAGGAAATAAAATTAGTAGCAGGTTGCCCTCTACAGTCTCATGGCAGCATTGCTCATTCATGTAGCACCTGGTATCTGAATATCAGCAAATACCAGTAGCAAAAAAAGGACAATATGTGTGGCTACTATTCTTAACTATACATGAACTCAAGATAAGAACAGTATATGGGTAAAGAACACTATATAAATGATTTGCATAATTCAGCGAATGCTAGAAAATCATCACAAATGCTTTAACCCTAAAATTTTACACTTGGAAATACAACTGAATAGCTTGATTAACACTAAATGTTAAATAGAAAAAGCTATGTAGATTTCATCTCTAAAACCAACTTTTTACATTATCTTTTACTCGTGATCTTGGCTCCCCAAGCATTTCACTCTGCTTTTGCTTCAAACTTTTATTACTCCTACCTTTCCAAAAAACAAGAGTCTTCCTAACACAGAAACATCAAAAGCACAAGTACAGTTCTAATTACTAAAATAGATGGCATCACAGTAACGGGCAACTTCAATAATAAATGAATAGGAAGACTGAATTGAGGGGAAAGAGAGGGGCAGCTTTTGATACTATAATCTAGAAAATTCTATCGCCAAGGACATCTGCAGAGAGATCAGGAGGTAGAAATAGCTCCATTTTCAACACTATGGATTTAAACTACTATGTTGAAACATACCAAGTGACAGGTTAATCCAGAGAACTGCACAAATTCTTGTTTTCATTTTTCCTAGGGAAAAAAAAATGTTTCTGGAAGACAAGGTTTTCTTTCCAGGTAATATGTTCTTTCTATCACGATGAAAAGATACAAAATGTTCTGTCTAAACTCTTCAATATGCCTTCTAGGTCAGTAGTACAAGCTGCTTGCTAGAGGAAATAAAGAAAATGCAGTACCTAAAACATCCTTGTGAAAGGCACCAACCATTGTCCTGGGAATTTTAAAACCTATAATCTGGGCATTACAGTGTGGGAAAATGACCGCTCAAGATGGGCAATTATCTAAAACAATTGCAGATTGTCTCAAGACCAAGAAAAAATCATTGGGGGCAGCTACCTTAGCCTGGTACTTTTTAAAAATGACTTGTTTCAATATTAGCTATAGTTACTACAAGTAGTTTTCACAGGTTCATTTTCAGATTTCATTTTTACTGTGAACTGTTCTTTTAAAAATAATATAGCATTCACAACATTTGTATTTCTGGCCAATATTTTTCTAATGTTCTATACATTCTTTTTGTTATATAATAAAAAACTATAGCTTTATTATTTTCATCCCTGCAGATACAAATATTGTTGAAAACTATTTGTGAATTTCTACAAAAGTAAAAATACTTTCTAATAAAGAACACTTTCCTCTGGAAAAGGACAACGTGAATGTGTCTTGTGTGTTCCCAAGTCTCTGAAAACAGTGTAACTGGACAAGATAATCATTTCCTTCCTTCCCAGGGACAACTACTAAATCCGAAGACTTTTTTTAAAATGTACTAGAAGTAGGAATCGGGCTTTTTATAAGCTAATAAAAGCCTTACAGACAATATGCAAGCAACATATCTATAAGCTTTTTAGACAATAATTCATGAAAGTTTTCAATGGGTTCTGTTCCTAGTGGGTTTTAAAGTACTACTAGAACTTATCTACTTTTTTTACTTTCATCACTCGTTCATTCAACATTTATTAAGTGCCTCACATCTATTTGAACTGTGCCTGTGATCAGGATTTTTAAAAAAGTAGCAAGACACAGCCCATGACCTTGAGGGCTTCACATCTACTATATATTGACTAACAGAAATCCTCTTTTGTGTGGGAATGCTCCTGGTGATTGAACTCAGGGCCTTCATGCTGAGTTATGTCTCGAGCCTTTTTTTTATTTTTTATTTTGAGACAAAGTCTTGTGAAGTCATTAAGGTGCTTGGACTGGGCAGAAACTCTTCCTACCTCAGCCTTCTGTGAGTGCTGAGATTCCAGGGGGGCAACTCCTCACTCATGAGCCTCTGTTCTTTTTAGTGCACAAAGTATAACTTGCTCTTCCAGGCTTTTTGCCTTTGGTTCCTGCCCCATAACAGACACTCAATAAAAATTTTCTCCCTGTATTTCACTCTTGCCTCTTTGTTTCCTAGTTACTGAAAAAGATGGTACAGACTTAAAAGAAAAGCAAAATTTTAAAGATAAAATAGACATGAACCCACATATAAAAGGTAGATACGGCTAGGAATTTAGCTCAGCAATTCAAGCGCTTGCTTGGTAAGGGCAATGTCATGAGTTTGGTCCCCGATATCTAAATAAATAAATAAAGGTAGATTATGGACCCAAAAAAGTTAAGGACTAGGACAAGAATCTGAAACATCTGATTTTTGGCTTATCTCCATCACTGGAGACGTAAACCCTTCCCTCTTTTTTTTTGGTTTTTGGTTTTTCGTTTTTGGTTTTTGGTTTTTCGAGACAGGGTTTCACTATGTAATCCAGGTTGGCCTTGAGCACAGAGTGATTCTCCTGCCTCAGCCTCCCAAGTGCTGAAATTACAAGCATGGGCCACCATGCCCAGCCCTCCCTCTTTCTGAACCTAGGCACACACACCCTTCTGCTAGCTCTGTAGTCTCCTGTGTAGTACTATTTCTGGAGTAGAGTTCAAACTGCTCACTCAGCTGGGAAGCCACACTAGCTGTAAGCAATTCCAGTCTGACTCTGCCCAGGCTCTTTAACATCACCTGTGGCTCCTAGGCTAGAAGTCAGGTGCGGGTCCAGTCTCTGAAGCCTTATCCCATCCATCCTCTCCCAGGCCCACAGGGGAGGGACAGCCGTCACAGCACTGGTCCGTTTTCAGCCAGTTCCACATCACTCCACTCTCACAAGTGTATCCCGCTGAGAACACGCTTGGAATGGAACCAAAACCAGGACCTGATGTGAATTTCGGCCATGGTTAGTGCAGTCTTCCTACGTTCACCCCAGTGTCAGCTCATGTGAGTGAAATCTCAGACTAATGCAAGTTTATACCATCTCTCATCTGCTGGTGCAAGAGAAAACTACATCATTCATTTTGAAGGAGGTGTTATTGCTTCTGAGTAAGGTTCCTGTGCATTTAGTATTCTCTTGGATAGTCTTCCTTTTCAGGAAAGGTCAACTATATCTAAAAACAAATCACAAAGCCTGTGGACGAGGGCTACAGCCCCACTAGCAAGGAAACCAGTGTCAAAAGTAGATGGTAAAGATATGAATCGAGCACTCTGGGTAGGAGCAGAGGATGGCAAGTTTTATCTTTTCTAAATAACATCACCTCAAGAACTATTTGACATCAGAACAAATGACCTCAAAGCAAAATGTCCAATTGCAAATAGTAATTGAGCCTGAAAACCAGTAGATCATCTCTTAGGTAAAACACGACCTTTGTAAAGAACGTCACCTTCGATGGCCACAAAGAGCATCTTTTTTGGACCCAGAGGAATGATTTGATAAATACAATTGTATCACTGGTTTAAAATAATAATATCCAATAGCAGCAATATAACAATGACGAACTCACCGCTGTTAAGAATTGTTCGCTGTGAACTCTTCGACTTCACATTTTGTTTCGCTTTGGTGGGTTTTTCTGAATTCCCGTCGTCTTTCTTCCCTTTCCTTTTCAGAGGCTGAGGAGATGAGTTGTCACTGGATCTGATTGTTGACTTAGACTGGCGATCATTTCCCTAAGGGGTGAAAGAGTGGACCCTTAGCAAGGGCAAAGGAATTCCCCCAGAGGATTCCAGGTCTACACCTGTCCTTGACAGTGGACAACAGGACAGAGTACTGATTCTGTGCCTGCCCCTCAAAATGCCACACTCACTCAAGTTCGTCCTCCTAGAGGCAAAAGAAGAGTCTGGCAGAGGAAGGAGAATGAAAACAAGAGCTCACCAGTGTCGAGCACTTCATATGTATCAGGTGTGCTTCAGAATGACTGCTCTTGCAACCCTGTGAGCTCACACCTGCCTGGTGTCCCAAAGAAGCTGGCAGCCTCCGCCACACTCTTCTCTGTGCACTTCTGAAGGAGTAGTGGGGGTCTTTTGGATGGGGATGGTCAGCAACTCTCTGCTTGATCAGCAAATCTAGAAACACCTTCTTAATTAGCTGTCACTATGTATGCACTCTACAAACACAACCCCATGGTTGCAGAAATGCTCTAATGGTAACTCATCTGTTGGTGACAACTCTGGTCTTCAAGAATTGCACACGCACCGCAGTGTAGAAAGACAAGTAGCTCAGGACCTCAAGCTCCCATTGTGCTGTGCATCCTGCTGTCCCTGCTCCTGTGAGGCAGCCACAAGTGATAACACTATCAGTGGTGGCCTCTGGTCCCCACCTGGATCTCACAGTGAAGATCTTGCCCCTGCCAACAGTGGACACCTGGGCACAAGTGCCAGGGTGCTTTTCAGGGGCTCCTGGCACTGCCTGGGTGCAGCTCCAGGAGCAATATTCAGTAGCAGACACTGCAAGGAACAGCTTGCAGCTGCTCAGGCACTGCCTGCTCCCCACACAGCAGCCTCGGCTCCCAGGTGCTCAGTCCTCACCTCCACCGAGTGCGCCAGGTACAGGCTACAGGTGGTGGAAAGAGTGTGAGTCTTAGAGACCCCAAATCCCTGGCTCAGTCACAGCTCTGTCACTGTCTACAGGACCATGGACTAACTTCTAATTTCTTTGAGCTTCAGTTTCCCCATCTGTTGAACTGCCTTTAGGTGTATTGTGAGAATGAAGGGAAGCACTGTAATGGGGCTGGTCCAGTGCCTGAGGATAAGCCTCAGGGTGCTTTCTCCATGAACAGAGAGCTAAGGTCTTTTTCTTTAAGATCATACCAAACTCACACCATAATGGGTGCAATCTGTATGCAACATCTGTACCATGCTAGTATCTGAAAATAAATGGAGTAATATTAAATAAACAAATCTAGCTAAAAACCTATTATAACTGCTCATTTTAAACATTTATATATTCAGTCATCCAGGGGCATTTAAATAGTTTTAGCCATCACCCAATTAAGAATAGAAAAATCTGCAGCCTTACAAATGAGGTTATTGATGCTATTTTGTCATAGCCTACAAGAAAATGAATTATGCATAGATTTATTAACAGTATGGAAATTTGTTCAAATCTATAACACTTTTTTGCATAATTTAATTTCCTATTCCAACTGCAATTCAAACATACAGTTTTCATTTAATTATTACATTAACTGCAACCAGAGGTTTTTCTTCTTCTCTTTTTTTTTTTTTGTTCTTTTCAGCAGTTCTTTCTAGCAAGAGCATAAGCTATCTGCCAGAAAACAGTTAATATAATTATAGTAGAGATTCTAAAGCCATCAACCAAGACTTATATTCCAGTCATTTTCAATGGAATCTGTTCATCCCAAGATTTTTACATTGTAGATGCTTTCAGTGACAGGAGCAACCCTTTGCAAGCAGCTAGAAGGTCCAGAGACAGTGTTAAACTTTCCGGCACAAGAATGGAACCAGGAAAGGGGAGGACTGAGCGCCCAGCAGGACCATGTTCCAGTGCTCTGGGAGGTGTTAGGAAAGGGTGAGCAAGAGAGGAGGAGAAACCCCACCCTGCAAAGCTGGGGATGAACCCTGTTTCCTAATCCCTGTTATACTGAACACAAGAAAGTTCTGATTTACTCCATTTTTGACAGGGACACTCAAAAGGGTGATTTGGGAGCTCTGAAACAAGACTAACTGATTCAAACAAATGCATGTGGTATATCTTCGATAGCTGACTGTGCCTTATGCTTTCAGTATTGGGTGATGACTAATTTCTGGGAATTCTATGAGTGAAAAGTAAATGAACCTGAGAGAAAGAATCGTTCTGTATCTCAATTGGAACTAATTGAGACATTTTCAATAAAAGGAAAAAACACTGACTGTGCTGGAGTGTTCATAACAAAAAGGTAAATCTATAGCAGATTATATGTAAATGTATAAATAGCATACATAATATAGATTGGAAAACTTACTTTAATATTTGATTATACCAACTATACTTGACAAGTATATGTAGCTAGAGAAGGAGGGAAAAAGGAGGAAAGGGTAGTAGTCTTTTCTCTCTTTTTAGGCCCTGCATTTGACCTGTAATCTGAATACAGCTACAGTCATTGTTATTTGGGGAGCATAAGAGATAGAGGAGGCTGTGCCAACTCACACAGCTGTATTTGATAAAACTGAGTGCCTCTAATGTTCCACCTGCATATTAGCAGAGATATCTGCCACATTTAGCAAGTATCATTATCTGCAATTTATAACTAAAGGAATTCACTGCTCAAGCCCTGATTTTCCTATATACTGAAGCTTTCTAATACCACAAAGTTAGAAGCAGCCATTATATAGCATGATTCCCTATAACAGCAATCCCAAAGTAACAGATTATGGCTTTATGTCAAAATGGAAAGAATCAAGAAGTGGCCTAATTTTTTCGGGCACATCCTATGAAAAGCTAGACCTCATGCTGGGCTTCAACCACTGTGCTGCCTACAAATACATGAAGTAGGGTTGAAAAATATGGTGAATGCTTAACCTTAAAAAAAAATTACTATAAAAGACATATTGCCACTAATCCCCCCTCAAAATACTCCTCTCATTTCAAACACACTTATTCTGTTGTTCTTGCCACTTTCCGAAGCAGTTCTGGAAGTTCTCTTTCCAGAGTGCCTTTGGGTGTGCTGTGGTGGCTGCCTTGATGTCCTGAATGGATTCAAAATGTCTACCTTTCAAGGTCGTTTTGAATTTGAGGGAGGGCCAGAAGTTGCTCGTGGCAGAGCAGGATGCATGAGGACCCAGCATTGTGCTTTTGTGCCTTGCCGCGGAATAGCACTGAGCACAGCAGCATTCGCCATATAAAAATATTCACGAAAAACGACTTCCACAACTGCTCCAGACAGTGGCAAGAATGATAGACTAAGTGAGTTTGAAGGGAGGGGGAGTATTTTGATGGGGATTAATGATGTACACAAAATAATCATAATAAGTTTAAATATGCACTGTATATTTTGACAAGACTGCAAACCTCCAACCACCAAAACCAACCGTTCCATCACCCCTCACTCTAGAGAGACTGAGGCTTGGTTTTGATATTTTATGCTTCCCTAGGCTCTTTCCCAGGATCTGTCTAACTCTGGTTTCTTTCGTTACTGAGGTAAACCCATTTTCAGCCCTCGCAAAAACATGACAGAGGTTTCGCGAGGGGCCATCTCGGGTATCTGGTGCGATTCAGAGGGCCTCTCTGAGCGGGGTCTGGATGGCGACTTGGGCTGACGTTTCCCCGCAGCACTTGGGCAGGGCGAATGGGAGCCGCCCTCTCCCCCACCCAGGACTCAGTTTCTCCCCGTGGCAGTTGGCAGAGTATGAGGACTTTACCTCCATGTGTGCATAACCTCTTTCACAGTGATCCAGTCATGACAACCTCGCAGCTTTTAATAAAAGGTTAGAGATCATCATAGTGCCTTGTAAACTGCTATGACAAACTACTTGGTTATAATTGCTGGATTGTACTCGCCCGGCTGCTGCGGCCCAGGCAGAGCCGGCGCCTGGCGCTGACCCACCTCTCTCCGGTAGGGGGCGCCCTTGCCCGCGCGGCCACCTGGCGCCCGCCTCCCCAAACTCAGCACAACCCGGGGTGACTCTCCGCGTCTTCTTTTTGTTCCTAAGAACAGAATCGCGACCCAAATTGTTCTCACTCGCTCACTGCTGTGGGCCCCCGCACTTGCTCCGCAGGGCGCATGCCCGGCTGTCCCGAGGCAGGGTCCCCGCGAGCCCCGGGGCTCCCTCAGCCCCCTTCTTCATGCAGCACGGCGAGTCCCAGAAGGCCGTGTGGAAAAATCAATTCCGGAAACCCTGGCCTGGGTCCCCTTTCCAGCGGCGGCGGGGGTGGGGGAGGTCGAGGCCAGCTGTCCTCCAGAGTCCCCCCTCGCGCCTTCCTCTTCTCCCATCACACGGAGGCCCCAGGCAACCGATGCATTGAAGGAACCCAGTGCCTTGGTCCTTAAACTGCTATAAAATCAGCTCATGAACCCCCTCTGTCCGCCCCCTGCCCAGTGTCCCACCCACCCACCCCCACCCCACACACAAGGACGCCGTGAACACCCGCTGCGCCCACCAGGGGGATACTGGAGCCCCTGAGGAGCCCTCCACCTGACACGGCCCACTTGGGCTTTTGCCTCCCAAATCTGACGTGCTAGGCTCTTAGACTCATCCCCATCTGACAGCAGTGTGTGGTGTGTGCTGTCTCCTCCCTGGGACACACCTTCCACACCTGTGGTGTTCTGGGTCTCCGGACCCCTGCACACTAGAACAGGGCCCAGGCCACAGCACACCCTCAGAACAGCTGTGGGGGTTGGGGAGTGGTGGGTCCATCAACAACCCACACTAAAGCAGAATTATGTGCCACACATGCGTGGCCGCCGGCTGTCCCTCAGCCTCCTGCTTCTATCCTTCTGTCCTTGCCCTGCACACCTCTGCAGACTCCACAGCCAGGAACTTTGGAAAGCTTGCGTTCAGACACGCTGTTCCCCACCCAGCACCCCACCAAGTAATCGAATCCAAACGCCCTGCCCGGCCCAGGCTGGACGGTCCTGCCTCCCAGCCCTTCTGACTTCAGCTCAGACCAACCTGGCTTCCTGTCAGCTCAGACCAGCCTGGCTTCCTGTCACCCTCCTCCCATGCCACGCTCTTTACAAAGGGTTTGGGCTCTCTGTCGCCTCCCCTGTCAATGAGTGGCCCTTCCACATCTCTGTGTCGGACAATTTTAGACAAATTAATGCCCTGCCACATTTTAACTTGCTCATAGTCCTTACTGCTGTTAGAAATTATTTCTACATTTGTGAGCTGAAAGTCTGGGTGTCACCTGCTACACACACACAGACACACACAGACACACACACACACACACACACACACACACACACACACACACACGGCGTGTAGAATGAACGCTTCCTGGGTCTGAGTCCCTGTCTGTCTCTTCACCACTACACCCACGCGTGGGGCGTAGAGTACTCACTCAGTAAGCGCATGTTGAACACACGGCTGGTAGAGCCGATGAAGGAGTGTTGTGGGGGTACTGGGAGGAGGGGGACAGAACCAGTTAGCATTTTATTCTTCCAAGCCATAGCACGGAAAGACGTTTGATACTTTTGAGTCTTTGCTTTCCATGGGATGGGACTATACCTGTGGAGGTTTGTTTTGCTGTGTCTCACGTTACTCTCTTGTTTTTATCCTATTTTAATTACACAGTGATTTGTGGAATCCTTGGCTTAACCTTTGCCTCCTGGAGTAGACCGTGAGCATCGGGAAGGACATGGTGCCTTTTTCTCATTCCTATCTCCCCAGGGCTCAGTACCAGCCAGACATACAAAACAGTCAGTCACCGTGAGACGGGCCAGTCTTCACAACTGGAGACTAAGTGAGAAAGAAAATAGTAGGTGTGCACCAGGTCATGCATCTTCAAGGAGGAGATGTGTTACACTTTCCACTGAAAATTTTAGATTTTAAATGTCAGAAGCATAGCCATGAAATTCCAAATTTCAGGTGATCGTGAGTGTGAAGACTTAGGTTATAACCTCGGTCCTGATGTCAACTTTCCCCGTTTCCTGGGTCAGTTATCCTGTGACACTGGGTCTTCCCAAGCATCACTCCTCAGTGAGAAGAGACGGGCTAACAGTTGGGTGGTCTGCGCAAGGAATTGGGCTACAAGAGAACAAAACACGATTCCCCGACCCTCCATTCATGAGTGCTATGTGGCTATTTAGTGGCTGTCTCTGCTCTTCAATTAACACCATAGTCACAGCTGTGTCTGCGACCATGATATCAACAGGCCTCCACTGAGCACTTCCACTGAGATTCCACGGTGACACTGCCACCTGGGCATGTTTGAAATAAAGCAGATCACTATCTCTGGCATCCCAGCTCAGAAACTCTACGGTCATCTCTGGCTCTCACCTCTCTCTGAGCCCTGCACATCCAATCACCAAGCAGTACTTCGATTCTTCATAGTCATCTCCTCTTGCTACCTCAGGCCCTGGCCCAGGATCCTATCTCCTTATACCAAGGTCACTGCGATTGCCTCCCAACTGAGGAGGAATCTATGGCCTCCCGTCATGCTCAGTCTCTCCCTGCATGAAAGACCTGAGGTTCCCCCAAAAGGATAACAGCAGGACTTTTTGTCCTGCTGTTTAGCCCTCCATACGCCATGGGCATCTGTCCCAGCAGGGTCAGGGCCTGCGCTCTGGGCAGACCCTGGGTTCCATCCCTCCTGCTGCATGCACAGGGGGAGCTTCGGACAGGTGGCTGCTACTCTCTGTGCCTCCTTTTTCATCCTAAAGGCAGCTCATCAGGATACTGGCCTTGGGGGGTGAGGAACAAATAAAGAAAAACAAGAGAATGAAAGCAATTCCCACGTCCCACATGCATGGGTTTCCCTAGCAGTCCACTCTTCCACTCCTACAGGAACGTGGCACAGTGTGGTGCCCTCAGTGGTCACGGCTGCCAGCCAGCACGACTGCCTCTCCACCTGCTCAGTCTCCTCCTGTCCTCCACTCCTGCTACCTCAAGCCCCTGTCCCCTGTCCACCTTCATCTGAGTCTCAAGTGGTCCTCAAGGCAGAGCGCAGGCTCAGCTTCCCCACTGCCGACGCTCACAGATTCCTTGTTCCCCTCATAGTCACCAACTTCAATGTGTCTTTGATTTGTAGCTTTCACTTGTTTGTTGCCTTTACAGGCTCCCTTCTGTGTTTCTACTAGATCTTGTGTTTCTTGAGGACAAGAGAATTGGCAGAAATAGGATACCCAGCTGATGATTGCTCGTAAGTGTCTGTCCGTTGTGCTGAATTCAGCACTACTTAAGCACAATCAACTTGTGTTCAAGAATGTCAAATGACAAAAGGGGGATGATGGTATCACTGAATACCTGCCATTTACCTTAAAAAGTCAGGATGTCGCTTCATTAATTCAGGGTGGAATTGGGGGATGCCATACTAGTCCTGGTCACTACTGATGATTTCATCGAGAGGGAAAGAAGAGAAAGAAGACTCACCCAGAGCAGCAAGACATGGGGTCCGTCCTGGGGGGAGTCTAGGCTCCTACTGAAGACAGGTTAAAAAATGAACCTGCTAACTGCTTACCACAGTTCCTACACAGTAAGTGTTTAATAAATGTTCATGGAACAAATAATGAATGAATGATAAACGGAAAATATTTGGACATAAAATTAAGTATTTGAAATGATTCTTGATCTTTTAGAGAAAAATAACTGGGGATTACCATTTTCTTATCAAAATTTTCTTTTGAATCTTTTTCAGAGGTAGAAAACAAGTCTGACTTGACCACTGGTGTGTCTTAATAAGATGTTTCTTTTAATTGCATTTATTATTGCCCAGATTCCAACTATACTATAAAGTATACCAGGTGTATAATAAGTAAAAAAAATCTGAAGTCTATATTCTAAACATACTAGCTGTGTTTTAGGTCCTTAATTATAACATTAAAGTTATACAGTTGTTTCACATAATTGTTTATATGCCAGAAGACAGTCAAGTCTTATTTCTTTGAATTTAATTGAAACCCAAAGGACAGTTTCCCATATAGAAATATACAACATTAATGAGGAAAGCTTCTGATACTTACACTCCCTTTAGACTTCCTGGATCCTACGATAGGAGGCAGTGAAGAAGCTTTCTGACTGTGGAAAGAAACTGCAATTTAGACATCTGCATATTATTTACAAATAATACACAATGCAGTATAATTGTCAGCCCAATGCAGAAGTCAACTGTTCACTGACATTTTGTGTTTCACAGAAGGTACTATAAACTTACTCATTTTCACAATGCCTGTCATAAAATCTCCAAATTCCATTTCAAACTATTTTAAATATTTCCCTCTATACCATATTAAGTGATGCTTTAAAATAAAGTTTTACTTTAAAATAAATTTAAATATCTTCCTCTCACTTTTATTTAAATCCCAAAATTTTCTCTTTACATTTTAAAAGAATCATTTTTCAAGCTAAGCATTGACTGCCAGATTGAGTTTAAAAAGCATAAATTTTCATTATTTTTCTAATGCTCACTATGTCTACCTCTCATAGAAGAGAATGAGGAGATAATGACATTTACACGCAGGGAGCTTTTAAAGCAGTCATCAAAAGTAAAAAAAATTATATTTTTTAGATTACAAGTTGCTTCATAGAATGCCTAGACTCTTAGGAAAAGACCTATCTTAAAACTCAACTAAAAGTCTGCAAAGGTGGAACACATAAATAAAGGTGAATCTTACTAAGAGGCCAACATGAGATAGTTTTCATTTTACTGTCAAGTACACACAGCAGCTCACAGTAGGGTAACCCAGGTCCTTAGCAGAAATTGCTAAAGGACTTGATTTCATGGATGAGTAAGGATAATTAGCAAATATTCAGTTCGTAAATAATTCTAAAGTGCTGGGAAACCATGAGCTCTTACATAGCTCATGCACCACCCCTGAAATTCCCTTTGCTCTGTTCCTTGTTTAGAACCCTCAGCTGGTCTCCCCACCAAGTGACACGATTTGTAAAATCACGGAGAATACTTCAGGGGGAGTCTGTTCTATCTCTGCAACCACAACCACAAAAACTTGTTTTCACATAGCAAAATGGCCACAGAATCACTGTGAAAAGCAATACAAGATGAATCCCAGGGCACAGAGAGCAGGCCAAGACGTCCCGGACTGGGGGCCAAAGCTGTCCCACGCAGTCCAGCTGTGTAACCACTGAGCTGAGATAAAGCACCTTGGACAACACATGACATCTCAGGAATCCAAAACGTTCACAGTGCATCACATGCAATCAAAGTGTCATCCTTAAACTTGCATGTAATATGCACTCAGCTGTTGATTTGTATGAGAGCAATGATAATGCTTTTATAATTTACAGTTATTAGAAGAGATATAAAATATTATGTTGATTTTTTTCTTTAACACCTTTGGATACTTTTACCCCAATCAACTGAAAAAATTAGTTATTAGAAGAGATATAAAATATTATGTTGATTTTTTTCTTTAACACCTTTGGATACTTTTACCCCAATCAACTGAAAAAATTATTTGCTCTAGATAAAATGTTAAGGTACTAAAATTCCCATAGGGTTTATAAACAGAAGTTCACTTTACTGTATCTTCTTCACAGGAATATATCTTTATATTTATTAAAATTTAGTACAAGGTAAAAAAAATCATAAAATACTATGAGAGTCTTTTTCATAAATTCCAAAAACTTAGATCTTTGTGCAATAGCTCCTATAGCAAAGAAAAACAAAAGTTAACATATATCAAGCATGCTTTTCATTCTACCAGGTAAATAAAATTGTCAGTTACACAAAACATAATCGTGGTCAGCAAAAGGTCCAGTGCTCTTTTAAGTGATAACTAATGCCTGAAGAGGATGAAGGGAGAGGAAGACTTACCCATAAGGCCTCCTCATGGTGGACTTGTCAAAAAGCAACTCACTGTAAGGCAATTTCTTAAACCGATCTCTGCCGACAGCCACGTAAAATTGTCCGTTTTCCAGCTCTGCCCCGTTCTCAACAAGTTTTCCTTCTAAAGTATAAAGCCTGTCAAAATATCAATGCCAACAATTTGAATTTTAACAAGCATTTAAAGGACTGCTTTAAATTACAAAGTTAATTAAAACATCCTGTGCTTTGGTTCATCTGTTATTCTTCCAATTATTTAACAATAAATGTCTCAGAGTCACTAGATTCATTGAAAAGTCTGCTTTACAATGTAGATCTGGTTAATATCTAGATGTAGAAGACTTCATCCAATAAGTGACCTATAATGCTGCCATATTACAATTTTAGTGGAGGAAAAAATAACTTGTACAGCCAGCTACTCAGGAGGCTAAGGCAGAAGGCTACCAAGTTCAAGGTCAGCTGGAGAAACTTAGCAAGACCCCATCTCAAAATAAAAAATAAAAAGGCTGGGCATGTAGCTCAGTAGCCCCTGAGTTCCTTCCCCAGTACCATCTCCCCACCCCCTCCCCCAAAAAAAGCCTCTTATAGGACATAGTCCTTTAAATAAACCTCAGCTACCATGGAAGTTTAATTTTTTCTACTTACATTTTATGAACACTGGTTAAATGCATTTTCTCTGTGTATTCGTTAGGCTGACAAACTGCTGGGCACACTGTGTATAAGAAGAGTCCCCAGCCAAGTATCACAACCACACACAGAGACTTGGTCAGAAGCAAGGCGGTTTGAGGCAGGAGGAAGGAGAACCCAGGCCAGCAGCACTGATGCAGAACTGCATAGCACTCATACCTATCTTCCCTGCCAGTTCCTAGAAAAAGAGTGCATCCCACCTCACCCCCCACTCCCCATCCAGGGGTTCACAAGCACCTTCCATGACTCTGAAGCTGCTGTGAACCACAATTAATGCATTACTTATTAAAAGAACAGTGATAATTTTACCAGATGATCTCAAATGCCCGCAGACTTTTTTTTTTTTTAAGGATGGGGGAAAAAAGACCATTAGAAAACTAAGCCAGGAAAACAATGCATACTTTTGAAGGTTATCACAAGTCAGTTGCTGGAAGGATTTCAAGATGATCATTAAAGAAATTCCCAGCTTTCTTCCATTACACACTAAAGGTTATCAAATTTTGCAAAGACAAAAAAAAAGACATTCAGCTCTCTGTTTGTTCACTGATTGCGTAAGTGGCTGTATCACATGCAGCCCTGAAGGGTAATAAAAATAGTCACCTACCCCCTGAAATGTGTTTGTTTCATTAGTACACCAATAGCGAAGTCTCACTCTTTAAAGCATGGTACTTCTGCCCCTACGAGTCTAAGTATCAACACAACCCAGATTGTTGTTCTTCCTGTCTTGCCTTAGACCAGGGTTTCTGCGCAGTAGCAGCACAGTTCACATTTGGGACTCAAGGCTCTTGGCCGGTGAGGGAGGAGGTCATTCTCTCCGTAGCAGGACACTGAGCAGCACCCTTGGCTCTGCCGGCTGGAGGTAATGACCACTGTCAGCCCCAGCTGTGACTACCAAACCCAGCTCTAGATGCTGCCAACTGTCCCTGGGGGAAAACTACGCAGGGCTGAGAACTGCTGGCCAGCAGCCAGACATTCTTCTCTCATTTTCCTTCACACTGTTTAGATCGGTATCACTAGTTAACTTTTATAGCTAGAAATTAAAGGGCAACATAGCCATGGACTCAAAATCTCCTACTAAGATTGGCCTAGTCTTTTCTATGGGTACCAGAGAAAGAATGTTTAATAAATCCTAATGCCTGATTTCATTTTCTTGTATATTGCTCCAGTTGGTCTGCTTTCTTCCTTTGCCACAAAAGACAAGAATCAAAAACTCGGAGTCAAACCAATTTTTATGGGCTTGTACTGGTACATAAGGGTGCTGATGTGTAGAAAGACTTCCAAATGTTCTGTTAAAGAAAAGCAGGCTTGTCCCAAATAAGTATCAATCAAATCTCACCTACATCTGGCCTTACATTAAGCATTAAGTTTCTCTAAGTACTCAAGTGTTCAGAAGACATGTGGTTCCATTTCTATGTTGCACTTGTATTTATTTTATTTCTCTGTATGAATTTGTTTATATAAATTTGTATATATACATGTACATATGATATATAGATGTAATGAATACATATATATATATTTGTATATGTAAATGTATGTATTTGGCCATGAGAAAGTATACTGTTTATGTATATCATTGAGTGCTTTATCACTTATTGGGTGAGATCGCATTTATGTAGATGCCAAAAGACAACACTGATCTCAGAGTCGGGTAGATGTAAGATAGTAAACTTAATGATCACAAATATTGAAAATTTGACTACATCAAAATTCCAACTGTTTATATGCTAAAGAAATATAAAGAAAATGTATACTGGAAACATTTAAAACTCACATGAGAAACGGCCAGTTTCCCTAATGTATAAGAATACTGTAAATCAATGAAAATAAGTGATAATGGAATGTATCTATATGTCATTTGCTTAGAAAGTGGCTTAGTAATTAAGAGCACAGGTTTTGGAAGCAGCCTGCTTGCTGGGCATGAATCCCGGCCCTGTTCCTCACTGCCTGCTTAACCCTGGGCAAGTAACTTTCCTGCTCTGTCTGACATTTCATGTCTATGAGAGTTGAATAACACTACTTGCTTCATAGGGTCACTGAGTTTATAAAGATATAAAGCACGTGGAATAATTCCTGGCCCACAAGAAGTGGTCAAATAGATGCTGCATATCAAATAAATAAACATCAAGGCAATAAAATCTACCCAACATGAATGAAGGAAAAGATGAAATGTTTTGTTAGTTTCACAGCACAGAGAAGAATGAACACAGGACAGGCCCTCTCGTGAACTTTTTGGAACAGTATAAATTAGTACAAATTCTTTAGCAATATTCATCAAAATTTAAAATTTAAAATGCACCTGCCACATGACACAATTCAACACTAAACTTGAATCTCCTGGCAAATTCTGTTTATGTTCAAAGACATGTACCTGTGATAGCAAAGATTGAAAATGACCAAAACTTTCAATCTAGAGAACACAGTAAAATAAATTAGGATGCACCTAATACTTGTCATCATTATGAATAATGAAGTAGAGCTATTTGGATCTGTCTTTAAGAATAATCTCTAAGATTTGTTGTTTCAATAAAAAGCAAGGAAGGAGTGCATGTGTACATATCTTTATGCATTTATTGCACATGTACATGCATATGTGTTCACAATTATGCCTTTAAGGAATAAAGGATGTATATGCTTGCATAGGCATAGAACATTTCCAGACTGTTACAAAATAGTATGAAGTTGAAGTGGGAGAAACATTTTTAATTTATACTCTTTGTCCCATTTGAATTTTTGCCACATTTAAATCATTGCTTTCAATAAAAACAATTATATTTAAAATCTCAAAGGCTATGAAACATATATATTAACATAGGTAAATATGTACACATTAATCTGCACACACATTTAACTGAAAGACAAAATATACAATTATTGAGAACATAGTGTGTGTGTGTGTGTGTGTGTGTGTGTGTGTTAAAATTGAAAACTTGAAAATGAGAGTGGATTCCTCCAATGCAGTATATTAGAGGATTGGGTGGAGACAGATATTGAAGAGAATTACAGGCAAACTCCTTGACTGGATTTCAAATATTTATATGTGAGAAGTGCACACTTTTGATACACATGTACATGTATTACTGCATATTATTTGTATATTGTTTATTCTCCACCTGAAAGAAATCAAGTAAGTCAGCCTTCATCAAGGGATAATTTCATAGGCTTCAAAATTTAAAAACCATGATGTAAATCAATGCTTACTTAAATTTTAGAGACCAAGGAAAAACTCTTTTGATATTTTAAGTTTAGATGATTATCTTATCTAACCTGCCTGCTCCTTAAACATCTCCTGGCATTTGGTATATTTTTATCCTGAGTACATAATTCAAGTCATCAAGTAGTCATAAACATCTCTTAAAGTAGAGTTAACTAAGAGTTAAGAAGCTCATTCTCTCAAAAAAATAAAAGTCCTATCACACATGTTGTTGCCTGCATATGTGCTCAAAACCAAAGGAACAAAAACCGTTAATTCTTGCTGATGGCAATCGTTGGACCAAGGGTTATCCGAAGCTCTTCATGTGACTGCCTCATTCCTTAGAACAATCCCCCGGGATGAGAACTGCTGAATATCCATTCTACAGATCAAGAAACTGAGGCAAAAAGAGCTCAAGTGGGGAGCCCAAAGTCAAATCTAGGGACCAACAGCTCCAGAGCCTGCAGGGAATATGTCCAGCAAACCCGAGCCCCTCCACCTGCCAGAAGAGAGCCTTCCATATCTGTGGACTTACATACCTGTGGACAGCCCCACTCCTGAGAGTGATTTTTTCTGTGACCATCTGTAGTACGTGATCCCACTGACTCAAGGCTTTTCTAGGGATGAGAAGGCGAGAAGCGGGGCTTATGAGGTCTCCATTTGCAATCAAGCTGGAGGAAGGAGGGGGAAGAAACCAAATTATTTGAAACAGATAATGTCTATGAAACTCCGATTCCAAAGCAAAAGGAAAATGAGAAGCCAGTTCTAACTCATGATGGAAAGGGCTTCAACTTACAAGATCGTGCAAGGTTCCTGGAGTGGCTTTCTAAAGCGGGCAGACACATTGATCCTGCTGTGGATTACTGGTTTTACCTTTGAAAGCAAAGAAAAGGAATATGAATCTCTAAATTCATACTAGTTTCTTCTCTCCTCCTTTTCCTCCTCCTCCTTTACTTCTTCTCTGTCTCTCTCTGTCTCGCACTATTTGTCTGTCTCCCTCTCAGGACACTGGCAGAGACCTACCAGGCCTTTGTTGAAACCTAGCTTTTCCCTATTTATATAAACCTCTGGACTCGCCCTCTATCAGTCTTAGCTTCCCTTAGCAAAGTGCTCAAGGAAAGAAAACAATTTGCCTTAAACCCTGAACATACTGCTTATGATCTGTGCCAAAGACACAAAGCACAAACGAACCACGGACTATGATGAGAATATTCAGGCAACTTTTTAAAGAGTGCTTTCTGGAAAAGAACAATAAAACACGTACCAACTCCCCACAATGAACGCAATCATTATGCACTGCAAACATGTACTACTACTAAAAAAATTTAAAAATAAAATAAACAACCTGAAGCAGGTTTCTTTCCCACATCAAAAGAAAAACAAAGCAACAAAAGCAAAACAAACTAAAACAGAGCTCTGAAGGGCACCCCCTGCAGCCACACATGCAATGGTTAGTCTTCCCACCGCTCCCATCTCCATCGACCCTGCTTTCTGGTCCCATGGCCCCCTCTATGTTCTTTGAGGAGACCCTGCTGCCTCCCCTGCTCATCAGCTTCACTGCCCAGGGCTGCAGTGCCCTAGGCTCTTGCATCTGGTTGGATCTGGTCACCTTCCTGCTCCTTCTGTGTCCCGGGCCCAGGCTGCTCTGAGGGCCACACACCAGTGAGTGACTTCAGCTTTGGCATTGGCTTGGACCCTGGCACTGTGCAGCCAGGCCTCTCCTCCTCCCAACCCAGTGATTTCTTTCCATTTCCAGCGACAGATAGTCCGAATCATTCCTCTAGTGCTCCACTCTGAAACCCCATGCCAGACACAAACACGCCCATGGACCATTTTATTTCAGGCTTCAGGAAAACAGGCAGGAAGCCCTTCACCCTCCCTTTCCTCCACAACCTAACGTTTACATCGCCACCATTTTCCCCTTCTCTGCCTGTTTCAGAAGCGGGATCCCTGGCCTCTTGCAGGGCTAAGCCTCCCATCGTGATTTTCTTCCCCGCTGCCTCTACTTGCTCCATTCATGCCAGGACCCTCAGCTGTCTGGGTCTTCAGTTTCTCCCCTGACCCTATGACTCTCTCAAGTATCTCCTCTATCTCCCTTTTCATCATTCACATTGTGCCTCTTCCTGCCCCGTCTTCTCTTAGGTCTTCTCTCTCGTTTCCAACTGCTAAGGCCCAACTGCTAAGCACAGTCTACAGGAAGCCCCAGGACTGAGCATGGTTCTCATCTGCTGCCCAGCTCCTTTCACCCATGCCCATCTAACCGCCCTGCCCACTCCTCTCCTGGCAGTTTCTTCACCCACTCCTTAGGCTCATCTTGCACCTCTGCCTAAACTGCCTCCCCATTTCTCCAGCCAATTTCCACATAGGCCCAGCTCTAATATCAGCACTTCCTCCACTCATTCTCCAGCTGGCTGACTCAGTCTGCTACTGCTACTAACACACTGACCATAGAACTTTTGACTTCTGGGTATTTTTCTTCGTGATTAAAAAAGGAGTCTTAGAGCCAATTTTCCCTTCCCACAAGCTTAGCAAGCCATGCAGGAGGAGAAACAAGCCAATTCTTCCTTCCCGTGAGCCAAGTGGCATATAGGCTAGGAGACAAAAACACACACACATACACACACACACATCCATAAGCAACTGGTTGATTCAGAGGACGGGCTGAGTTGATAGCAACTGAGGTACAAAAGCAACTTAATAGCTGGGCATGGTGGCGCACTCCTGTAATCACAGCACTCAGGAGGCTGAGGCAAGAGGATTGTGGCAAGTTCGAGACTAGCTTGGGCTACAAAGTGAGCCCAAGGCCAGCCTGAACTGCATAGTGAGAACTTGTCTCAAGAAAAAAAAAAAAAAAAACTTAATGCTTGTGTTGTTTGATTGACTTTGCATGCCCAAGGCAGGTAGTCTGAGCATCTATTGAGAGGATAACAATATGCGATGTAGCAACTATGGGGGATCTCCTTCTGTCTTGTTTTTGAAATCCAATATTATTCTCACTGTTTTGTTATCTTCCATTTTATTTTGTTTTACTCAATGCTCTGTTTTGATTGGTTTTATTCTGTTCTGTTTTGTTTGATTTTATAGTGTCTGACATTATGGCCAGCAGTTTTGAAGATAACAAGGTGTATTATGGTAGCCATTGTTGATTTCCTATTATACTCTTTTGAAGTCCAGTATCACTTTCACTGTTTCATTTTGACTGGCTTTATTCTGTTTTTATTTCATTTGGTTTTATTCTCTTTAAAATAAAATTTAAATAAATAAATAAGGATACTTAGGGGCACAGAGCCTGCCTGGCAAGTGCAAGGTCCTGAGTTTGATTCCTGTTATCAAACTGATTCCCAAAAATAGCTTCATTTTTTGCACTTTATTTCATGGTAATCACTGTATAGTGACACCTTGGTTGTTGAGCTTAATTTGTTCCAAATTCATGTTCAAACATTAAAAAGTTTAAAATAGAACCTATTTTTCCCATAAAAAATAAAGGAAAACCAAATGACTGGTTCTGAGCCCCAAAAATTACAATTATAAATTCATTTTTCAAGGACTTTAACAAATTTTGCAATGATGGTATCATTAACTTTCTTTAGAACCATGGTTATGATATTTTACGCAAATAAACTGATAAAAAACGCCATAGCAATGTTTTAACACATTGACATAAGCACTGTATGTTGTCTGAGCAAGAACAGAGCGTGGATGGAAATATCACCCCTTTAAGTTCAGAGGTGGGGATCCGTGACCCACTCTTGGCCTGCACAGGTTTCATGAAGTCAGATTTTCAGTTTGACTATCCAGCAAAGTTATGAACACCAAGCAGATACTTTTTAACTTTGCTGTTCAAGTAGTGGAGAGTTTGATCTTGGAGCCATTTGACAACCAAGGTATCACTGTATTCCAGTAATTTATATGATGTATCTTTCAAATCATCAAAACAATGCATTGAAGTATTATTGTAATCCCACTTTATAAGAAGAAACTAGAACTTAATTATTTTGCCAAAACATACATAATAAGAGGCAGAATTTTTGAAGAACTCACATCTATGAACCTCTATTTGTACTTTGCTCTTCATTTTAGGGATGAAATAGTACCCCTAAATCCTTTATGAGACTCCTTCCTCTATAAAATGTTGTCATCTTTGAAAGGAATAGGGAAAAATAATTGTTCTATGATTCTCCTGTGCCTAAAACAGGATGGGCAATGCCTACTAGATGTACAATTAAAAGTTCATTAAAATTTAATTAAAAGATATTCTGATTTAGAGTAAAAATTTTAAAATTTAATCATAATAACTTTTCTTATTTTAGGCCCACATACACTTGGCTGTAAGCTAACATTTGAAGTGATATTGATTTATTTGTAGTAAATATTTAACAGATAATACATAAATCTGAACAAGTTTCAAACAGTTGAGAGGCACATAATCAAAAGGCAGTATCCTTTTCTCTCCTGTTTACTAACCACCAACCTGCAACAAGAGTTGGTAATATTCACTCAAAAAACAGCATCTCTTAATGATATAAATAGTGTATATATATCATTTTTAAACATAAGAGATAGTCTGCTATACCCATTCTTCTGCACCTTGCTGTTTTTCTGATGTAAAACTTTCGTTAGCTTTTGTTCTCAACTCATTTTAATTAGTGCATATTATTTATGCAGAACAGTGGATTTCATCTTAGCATATCCGTGCACACATGTGATGTACTTTGACAATTTTCACCTCCCGTTACTCCTCTTGCACTTCCTTTTCTCACTCGCCCTGGTCCCTTCCTCTTATCAAATATTCTCCCATCTACTTTTCTACTTTTATGTCCCCTCTGTCTCTGTCTATCTCTCAGTCTCCTCTCTCTCTCTCTCTCTCTCTCTCTCTCTCTCTCTCTCTCTCCTTCCTCTCCCCATTCCACTTATGAGAGAAACTTTGCAATATGTGACTGAATGGATAATTTTGCTTAACGTAGCGTTTTCCAGTTCCACCTATTTCCCTGCAAGTTGCAAGATTTTGTTCTCCTTTATTGATGAATAACATTCAATCGTGCACGCATAGACCACATTTTCTTTGTTCATTTATCTGTTGATGGACACCTAAACTATTTTCCATAGCTTAGCAATTGTGAAGTGTGCTGCAACAAACACAGGTATGCAGGTGTCCCCACAGTACACTGACTTGAATTCCTTTGGGCAGATGCCAAGGGATGGTATAGCCAGATCCAATGGTAGCTCTATTTTTAGTTTTTCAAGGAACCTCCATAATGATTTGCATAGTGATTTACTAATTTACACTCCCTTCAGCATTACAGAAGGGTTCCTTTTTGTTCACACAATTTTATTTTGTTTTGTCTGTCTGTTTGTTTGTTTGTTTGTATTCTTAATGCTAGCCACTGTGGCTGGGGAGAGGAATTTCAGTATAGTTTTGATTTGCATTTCCCTAATGCCTAGAAATGTTGAACACTTTTCATATACTTATTGACCACTTGTACTTCTTCTTTCAAGACACACCTCTTGAGTTCACTTACTCAGTTATTGATTAGGGGGTTTGGGTATTAATTTGGAGAGATTTTATATATTTTGGATATTAATCCTCTGTCAGAAGAGTAGCTGGTAAAAATTTGCTCTTATTCTGTGTAGGCTCTCTCTCCACTCGGTTGTTGTCTTTGCTGTGTAGGAGTCTTTTAACCTGAGGCAATGCCATTTGTCAATTCTCTGTTATTTCCTGTGCTATTGCTGACTTTGCTTGTGCCTGTGACTTCAGTTGTCTCCGTTATGTTTTCGTCTAGCAGTTCTAAGCTTCAAGTATTATTCCTGGGTCTCTGACCCATTTTGAATTCATTTTCATACAGGATGTGCTATGATTTAAAGATAAAGAATGTCCCCAAAGGCCTCATAACCTCATGGGTGGGGCTAGAGGACAGTAATTAGACCACGGGGTCAGCATCCAGATCAGAGGATCATCTACGGGGGAGCCCAGCAGCCCAGTGTGCTATTGGAAGGTGGGCCTGGCTGGAAGAAGTGGGTCACTGGGGAAAGATATACCACCCTTTCTGGCTCCTTCTTTCATTCTGTTTCCTGACACCCATGATGTGAGCGGCATTTCCTCTGGTCTTCCCTCTGCCATCCTGTGTCTGCTTTGGAGTCAGCCAACCACAGACTTTAAGCAGTAGCTAGAAAAACTTCTCCTCCCTTAAGATGCTGGTGTCAGGTATTGCACCTCAACAACAGGAAAGTGACTGATACAGGGTAAGAGAGGGATCTAATTTCAATCTTCTACAGATGTATATCCAGTTCCCAGCACCATTTATTAAAGGGACTGTGGTTTTTTTCTTTGTTTGTTTTTGTTTTTGTTTTCCCCCAACATACATCTTTGACCCTTTTGTCAAAAATTAATTGGCTATAATTTTGTGGGTTTGATCTGTATCCTCTATTTATGGTCTACATGGCTATGTTTATTCCACTGCCATGCTGTTTTTGTTAGTATGAGTTTGTGGTATATTTTGAAATTGGGTATTGTGATACCTCCAGGGTTGCTCTTTTTGCTCAGGATTGCTTCATTTATTCTATATTTCCACAAAAATTTTAGGATTGTTTTTTCTAGATCTATGAAAAATGTTCTCATACTTTTGATGGAGATTACATTGAATCTGTAGATCACTTTCAGTAACATTGGGCATTGTAAAAATATTAATTCTGTGAATTCACAAACAAGGGATGTCTCTTGTATCTCCTTCAATTTCTTTCTTTAATGTTCTGTAATTTTCACTGTAGAGGCCTTTGACCTCTTTGGTTAAGTTGATTCCTAGGCCATTTTTAAGCTATTGTGAGTGAAATTGTTTTCCTGATTTTTTTGGTCAATAAGTTCAATAGAAAATCTATTGATTTTTGTATGATTTTGAATCCTGTTACTTTGCCAAATGTGTTTATCAGGTCTAAAAAACATCTTCCTTTCCTGTCAGTATTCTTTTCCCTTTTAGTAGTTGTAATGGTTGATTGACTGTGTCAACTTGAGACATTTAGAAGCTTAACAAAATCGGTTTAGCAACTCTACACCGTAGGGTGTAGAAGACCCACCCTAGGGTGGCTCATCACCTGGATGATATAAAAGGAAAGGAGGAAGGATGAATGAATTCCATTCTATGGAGGAGCTCCAGTCTTGGCCTTTGGTTTGGACATTGTCTCCTGGCTTCCAGTGTAGACTCTTCAGCTTTCCAGCATAGACTCTTCAGCCTTCCAGCATAGACCTTTCAGCCTTTGGTCGCAGAACCATCAGCCTGCTGGTGCAGACTTGCACAGGACACTGGGGTGAACTCCAGGCCTTGGATAGAATCCCTCAGCCTCCGGCGTGCAGACATCCTCTGCATGCTTCCTCATCTGACTCTGTGGCTGACCATCGCAAGCCTATCTTGTAATTTCTTATACATTTGTTTATCTCATGTTATATCTGCTTTCTCTAGTAAAACCTTGACTAATACAGTAGCTTATCATAGAGATTATCTTGTGCTGCTATTCAAAGTGCAAGTTGCTTCATTCTTTATACCAGCTGCCTACATTCTATCCCATGAAGGTACCATAACCTATTTAACCTCTCCCTAAGTCATCCTTTTAATTGTTCCTAAACTTTTGCTATAGCAAATAATACTGTGATGGATTTCCTTACAAATATTTATTTGATAAATATGGAAGTCTATCTGTAGAATAGATTACTAAATTAGAAACTTGCTAAAATAAAGAGTAAATAATGTTTTAGGTTGAAATCTACTTCAATCTTAAATTGACCTGAAGAGCCTCTTGACTTGCTTAGTTCATACTATAGAATAATAAAATAGATTTGATATACAAGGAATGAAACTTTGAGGCCAGGGTTGAAGTTCATATTACCCATGGATGACAGCAAATCCCTCTAACAGCATACTGACTTATTATTAAGCCTTAGCATAATTTAGCTGTAAGTGAGTCTGCCCACATGAAAGACAGGCTTTTCTGATTCAGTGCCTCTGTCTCAGTTACTTTTCTCTTGTTGCTGAAAAACTACCTGTCACCCAAAATGAAGGAAGGAAAGGTTTATTTAGCTGTTTGTGGAGGTTTCAGTCCATAATCAGCTGGCTCCAAGGCTGGGTGGCATGGCACACAGACAACAGTTCAAGGCAGCAGCCAGCAAAAGCAGTAAAGGTCAATAGGAGCAGAGCAAGCCCCTCCTTCATATGGTACACAGGCCACCACCCTGCCTTTCAAGGCAAGTGTAGCCTCACAAAATCTTCTTGCCCTCCTCTTGCACAGGATGAGGATATTTACATTGCAAGAACCCTGGCTCCATGCTGAGTTTCTTAGTTAAACCCTTCTGAGTCAGTTAAACTCCTAAATTGCTTAAGTTGACACAATGTGTCAACCTTAACAGGCTCTAGCAGTGCCTTCCTCTAACAATCCCTCCTACCTCTTACACATGGCTATACTGCCTTCCTGAACTCTTTAGAGCTGTTGCTCACATGTCCCTAGTCTTCCCTTAGCCCTTATTTTGTTTTTTCTTAGTACTTATTGTCATTGGCATATTATGTGTCTTATTTATTTGATTTTCTATTGCCTGTTCCTACTGCTACTTTTCAGTTATGAGCAGTATTACCTAGCAAGGTACCATTCATGTATTTCACACTCAGTTGTTATCTTTCATGTGTGTGTTTTACCTCACTGTTTAAAGTTTCATCAAATTATTGAACTAAAGGTAAAAGTGAGTAAGTTATACAAACAACTGTTTGTTAAATATCTTGTCTAAGATATGGTTTAGAGTATATATATATATATATAAACATAATGCACAGAAATTAATGAATGAATACTACTGTTAAAATAACTATGTAACTTTGCACCAGCAAATAAGCCCAGTCTGGGAACCAGCACCATGCACAGGCCACCACCCAACTGGGAATAACTAGACCCAAACTTCTCCCCGTGAGTCAGCACCATTCGCACACTAGGGGGGTGAAAGAACAATGGCTGCACCAGCAAACAAGCCCAGTCTGAGAACCAGCACCATGCATGGGCCACTGCTGGACTGGGAACAGTCAAATCCCAGCCCCTTAAAGAAGTACCAACCCCTGCCCATAAGCAACCAGTTTATCTGGAGAAACACAGGCTGTGGTGATAGCTATCGAGCTGAAATACAACTGGATGCCTGTGGTGCTTTGGTGTTTCACTAACATTACAGGTATAGGGCTAGTGGTCTGATCATAGGTTCAGAAAATATTAGTACGCAGTGTTGCATCTAGGAGGCATCTCCTTCTGAGGGTTGTAGCCAATGTTGATTCCCTATGGTCTTGTTTTGAGGTCCTATATCATTTCCATTGTTTTGTTGGGTTGGGTTTTATTCTCTTTTGTTCTGTTTGATTATGTTAAATCCTAGTAGGAAAAGCTATTTCAAAGATAGCAAGATATATTATGGTAGCAATTTTGGATTTACTGTTGTCTTGTTTTGAAATCCCTTATTACATTCATTGTTTTGTTTTTATTGTTTCTATTCTATTCTGTTCTGTTTCATTTTTACTATGTTCGAATTTATCCGCAACTATTTTGAAGACATCAGAAGTCATTATGGTAACTATTGTTGCTTTCATAATGTTTTCAAGTCCTGTATCTCTTACACTGGTTTGTTTTGATAGGTTTTATTCTGTTTTATCCTCTTTAAAATAAAAAAATTATGTAACTTTATTCTGAGTACATAAGTTGCTGCTTAAAATAAATCAAACCATCTGTTTTTAAGCATCATTATTTTATCCATTCAAAATGGCAAAAAGATTCCCCAAGTTCTCAGGATTAATCACTTGACATGAAAGTTAACTTTAAATATATATTATTTTGAGTTACGACTAAAACAGCAAATTATTGTTTTCAGATATGTTAAAGAATCTTTAAAAATCTGACTGCCATATGTAAGTAGTAAAAAAATGTTCAAGATCATCACATAAAGCAATTAATACTTTTGAAAGAAAAATGTTTTTCATTTAAATTGCATTTTTCTAATTGGAATTTTGAATAATAACTTATCACATTTTAATTTAAAAAGACAAATCAAATCTACTGTGTATAATGGGAGCTTCTCCAGAGACCTGATCAGGGATACAGTGTTAGTCACTTGGTGCTAGCCTAGAAACATTATGGCTTTAGATAATAGAAATCATTATAAGAAATGAAATTTTAAATTTTTATCACTTTTCTCAGGGGCCCATACACTTTTTCTTGCCCTTTGAAAATAAATGCTTTTTCAAATATGAGAATAATATTAAATGTCAGCATACCTAGCTACCAAGAGATGAAAAACTAGAGGTAGATTTGAAGTATTTCCACTCAGCCCCCAGTGGAGCCAGGGACGAGGCTCTGGTGAACAAGCTGAACAGGGCTACTTTTGTAATTTGTGGCTACAAAGTCAAATCAAATAAAAAGGAATGATCCACTTATTTGTGGAAACTGACAAGTCAGTTTAATAGAAGAACAGAATGGAAGAGCAGTCACTAGAGACTGAAAAGGGCAAGAGGATGAGGCACCAAAAGGCAGCTGGAGAGAAGGAGTTAGCTCTGTTTTTATTATGCTGCAGTAGGGTAACTATTGGTCACAACAATCCATGATATGTTTCAAAAGGACTAGAAGAGTAGGAAATTCCCAGTACATACAGATGGTTAATGTTTGAGAGATAAAAATGCTTCTAACCTGACTTGTTTAGCACACAAGATATACATGTTTAAGTACAATAATGTACCCCATAGCTGTACACACATTATATCTCAATAAAGAAAATAAAAAGGCATTGGTGCAAAACTCAGACTTGCATTCTGGAGCCAGCATAGTTGCTGTTCTTAGCTGGCATTGTCAGATGGTGAAGCCCACTGCCAAGTAAAAGCAAGACATGCCAAGGTGACCTTGGCCTCGCTCTGTACTGGGCTCCACACTACCTTGGAAATCCAGTGCAGTGAGATATTGAGGAGGAGGCTACCCCAGTGAACCATGGAGGGGGGTTGTTCTAAAGACAGGCTGAGGAAGCTAATGAAACCCTCATTTCTACCCGCTGAGTAAAGAATGGAAGGACAGATGGATGGATGGATGGATGGATGGATGGATGGATGGAATGGACAGACTGACTTAATTTTTCTTGGAAGTATTTCCAAAGTCAAAAATAGTGAAAGTAATTTAGCCATGTTTAACCTACTGGAACAAAGGATGCCAGGGCTCTTGTGAAATCTTCAGATAGAAATCACATGCTCTTTCTACTATCACTTTGTCCCATGTATCTTATTTAGATTGTATTTATGGAACAGAAGGTCAACTAAAAATAAAAATGCTTTATGTGAACCCAATCAGTCTAAGCAAATAACTGAAGTTAAGTTCATAATTTCACAGGTCACTTAGTAGACTCCATCAGCATTCAGGTTAAAATCTGCGTGAATTTGTTTATAAAAAATAAGATCAACAAAACTAAAATCATTGACAGTGGAAAATGCCTCCATCAGAGAATATTCCATGCTGAAATATTTCCTAAACTCCATGGGATGAAGCTGTTTATCATGGAAATAGGATGCATAACCTGAAAAAAGACACTTGCAAAAGAAAGTTGATCATTTGTCATTGGTCCTTACCTCTGTTTAACAAGAGGTAAAGACCAATGATCGACCTTTCCAAAAGAATAGTTGACTCACTGAGAAGGGGAATGTAGGAGACGGGTGCTGCCTCCATAGCAACAGAAACTGAGATAAGTTTCTAACAACTCAAGGAATTTATGATGCAAAAAAAACTAGATGACCTAAATTCCAAAAAAGGAGTAAATCTTTTCTAAATGGGAAGAAACCGCAGCTGCTTTCACTACCAGAAAGGCAGCAGATAGAGGAAACACCCTCCCATAGAAGTCAGTAGGGGGCCAGCAGGCAGGAGAGAAGCCCAAGTCCTCTCCACTAATGCGTGTCTCACATGGAGCCTTCATTAGGTACACAGAAGTGTACCAAAGGCTGGAAGCAGCCAAGGAAGCAGAAATCCTATGGTGTGAAAAGCTGGGGGTGAGATGACAGGGAAAATCCCCAGTGATGTATAAAGATCTCTAAATCTCACCAGTATCAACTCCCGAGCCCTGCCAGAGAGACAGCAAACCTTGGTCTCACTGCTGAAATGTGTGAAAGCAGTAGCATACACAAAGACATTCTGAGGCAGATAAAAACCAAGAATTGTTAACCAACTCACACTACTAAAAATTTGTGATGGAAATTCTTCAAATCACAGGTAAATAAGACAAGGTAGTAGCACAGACTTGCATCATCTGAAAGACAGATGCCTTTGGAAAGGTATAATTTTAAAGATACTGTTTCTAATTTTAAAGATTATTTTAAGGCAAAATAAAAATGCTTCATGAGAAGCAAAATGCTTAATATGAACACAAAGATATTGTGAGGACAGTGTTTCACTTACAACGTTGTAAAGTTCCTCATGAACGGGGACAGTATCATTATCTGAATGAAAACTAAAATAAATGAAGGATTCATATTGCAAGCACTAAAACAACTTCTAAATCCCAAAAAAGGCAAAACTAAAAAGATAATGGCGAGATAAAATAAAATAATATTTGAAGTGCTTGAGGAACCTAAAGAAGGGAAAAAGTAACAAAAAATAAATAGTAGAAGAAACAAATAGAAATGAATAATTTAAGAGACTCAAATCCAAATATGCCTGTAATTCACCAAATATAAACGAACTTAAAATTTCAATTAAAGACAGAAATGATCAGACAAGCTAAAGAAACAAGATACAGCTATATGCTGTTTACAGGAGACACTTTAAATAAAACGTCATCAATAGACTGAAAAGTATGAAAAAAGATATAATAGGCAAATAGTCATCAAGTAAATCCAGATGTTTGGATCAATATAAATTATAAGACATAAATAATTCTCATTTTTTCAGCTAATTTAATATGGTAAATGTATATTAAAGGCCTTTTTTAGCTTGGATATTTCAGGTTACACCCCAAAAAATTATGACATGTTAAATTTTTCTAGTATTGTGCTCCTTTTGACTTGAAAAAATTAACTCCCAGAAAATAGAATACTATTAATATTTCTGTTATATGATCTTCTAAAGTAGTAAAAAAATAAAATAAAATAAAATAAAAAGCTAAAGGGAAATGTACAGCTAAAACGCCATCCCAGCTCTAAACTCCACACTTCCACGTCTGTGCTCTGTCCCTTTGTTAGCAACTACTCCTCCTCTACCCACAATTAAATGTTGGCATTTTCCCCAGGATTTCATCCTGCTCTCCTCTCTTTATAACCTGAACACTTTCTTGGTCACAGTTATCAAACCTACCAGGTGTTATGCCGCGTGCCTATTATGCCAGCACTCTGGGAGGCTGCCACAGGAAGATCAAAATTCAAGCCTAGCATGGGCAATTTAGTGATTTAGGAAGGCACTGTTTCAAAATTTTAAAAAATAATAATAACAGGCTGGAGATGTGGCTGTGTGCAAAAGCCCTGGGTTTAATCCCCAGTACCTCAAAAAAAAAAAAAGTTATCAAACCCAAAGTTATTTATTACCAACATCATTCTGCCAGTGACAATAAAAATCTTTCTCTGTTTTGATCCTTCTTCTGACACAGAACAAGTGTCTGCTTTATTAAAACAAAGATCTGTAAAAAATTTTACCCAAACACTCATTAACTCAGAAGTCACCATAACATGAGAAACCTCTTTTTGCATTATTCAGTGTTCATAGATGATTTGTACTTTTTTCTCAAAGGAGTTGTCCCACATCTAGGCAGTGAAGAAAGGCCGGGCTTTCCCCTCCTCTGCACACCCCAAGGCCCATGCTCACATCCTCACAAATCCTCCCATTAGCTCATCTAGCACTGTCCAATCAGTGTTCCAGCCTCTAGCATCCCTCCTCTCTGGTCACCTGTTTCTGAGTTCGTCTTCCCAAAGCCCAGACCCAAACACACATGCGAGTTTCCTGTGCAAAAACCTTCAACAACTTCTACTGCATTCAAGTGACTTTCACGGGCTTGGATTATGGGACATCTCATCTGAAGCAACCTGCACCTATAATCGCAATACTTGGGAGGCCGAGGCTGAGGTTTTGAGTTTGTGACCAGCCTGAACTACATAGTGAGTTCAAGGCCAGCCTGAACTGCATAGCAAGACCCAGCCTCAAAAAAACCAAAAACAAACATCTGAGCCATTGCCACCTATAATGCTCAATCCTATTTCGCACTGTTCTCCCTACTTTCCCTCAGCTGGATGTTGTTTCTCACCTTAAAAACTCCATATGATTCCCCTCTCCATCTCTTATGCAATATTTTTCATAATTAAAACATTCCCTTTATGTTATCAATATTGATGTGAGCTATGTCTCTTTTATTTTCTTAGTAAACAGCCACATCCATGACTTGAAGACCCTTTCATGATCCTTTGGACATGAACCCATGTTCATTCTGCAAATACTTCAATTAAACCATAATAAAGATGAATTTTCGAGTATGTATCATGCTCAGAACTGAGTCAAACACTTCCCATATGTTATTTCCACTTTTCACAATATCTTTATAAGCTAGTGACTTTCAAATGTTTACAACTGTAATTATAAAATTTATAAAATGCCTTAATTTTCACTAATATTTGTTCCTCAAAATAGCCTTAGAAAGTAGCACTATTCCAACTGTGTAAGTGGGAAGAAATGAGTGTTACTGTCCTTCAAGATCACAGAGTAAGCAAAGAAGCAGTCACACAGACTCACTCCTGGCGCAGGTCCGGGTCTCCCCAGCTGTGCCAGGCAGCCTGCTAGTGCTGCTCAAGGCAGAGACAATAGACACACATTTAAATAAGGTTGTTCTTGAATTTCATGTACCTGAATGCATGCAAATCTTTATATATATTGGCATATAGAAACAAGTTTTATGCAATGGTCCTAATATCTTCCAAGTTCACTAAAGTTTCTCCCCCTTCAACTACTACCTCTTACACTGTTCTTCATGTGATATTATCAGAAAAATGTGTGTGTGAGTACATGGGATAAAAATTAAAAATTTTAGCTGGGCATGGTGGTGAATGCATATAGTCAATCCCAGCAATCTGGAAGCTGAGGGAAGAGGTTTGCAAATTCAAGCCCAACCTGGGTAACTTGTGACTTAGTGATACTCTGTTCTACAGTAAGAGATAAAAAAAATGGGTTTGGAATGTAGCTCAGTGCAAAGATCCTGGGTTCAATACTCAGTACCACAAAAAAAAAAGAAGAAAGAGAGAGAGGAAGGAAGGGGAGGAGGGAAGAGGAAGGAAGGAAGGAAGGAAGGAAGGAAGGAAGGAAGGAAGGAAGGAAGGAAGGAAGGAAAAGAAAAAGGAAAGGAAAGGAAAGGAAAGGAAAGGAAAGGAAAGGAAAGGAAAGGAAAGGAAAAAGAAAGAAAAAATTTTACCTCAAAAGCTCCTAGAAATACCAAATTTCAGGCATGGTAACTAAATCAGGCCAGCCACTGAAATATTTTGGAAAGAATATTTTCATTAGCATTCTTATGTAATAATGATTTTTTTTAATGCCAACCATTTTAACTTCAGTTTGTTATAAATGATGTCTCTAATTATAATGAACAGGCTGTTTAGAACATTCCCAAAAGGGTCCAATTAGTTTCTAGGAGCTGATGAAACAGCTCTCCGCCTGGGTCCTGCACTGGGGCCCGCGTTGTTGTGCCCCATCCACCACTAATTCCCAGAAGAAGGGCCGGGACTCATCTGTCACGGGTGGGTGGCCATCTCTTCTTCAGAGGGTTATTTTCCTGCCTATGGTGGATACTACAGCATCGGTTAACAGATTTACCCTTCGAACTATTGTCCAAGAGAACGTCTCCCTTCATTGAAGCAGGAAAGTAATTCAAAACAAACTAATTATATGGCCATTCAGAACATAGCAAGGTAAAGGGTTTCTTTTTAGCTTAAAAGTAACCCAAAAATAAAATACCCATCAGACATAATACATTCCTAAGAGAATTCCTAAGTATAAATAAATACTATAGAAATATTCATATAGCTGAGTATTTTCAGCAAACTTTGTTCCATTAAATCAATTACTCAACACACCACAAAATTTTAAGTTACTGATACTGTGGTTTAACTTTCTCTTTATTACACTTTATGGAATATTTTGAAAGATCAACTAATCCTAAGCATTTTGAATATATGATGTTAAACTTCAAGTTTATCAGCTTCATTCTAAAAGTAAATATTTGCAATGAGCACATTACCTTGTAGGGAACTAAATAGTACTAGGACCCTGGTTAAGGCATTCCAAAGTTAGTGTGTGTGGGCTTCCCTAATGCGATGCTGCAGGGAGTAACATGACCCCCATAAAGTTAAAAAATAACCAATTAACCCAAAAGAACTCTCCAAAGTTACTGAAACTGCCAGTAACCAAGCACTGGAGGAAAAGGAGGGGGCAGTTTTGGATTGTGTGTGTTTCCTTTTGTATTACTTCTGAGCTTACTACTCTATACTCATGATTGCACCATTATCATTTTTTGACTTATTTTCCCAAATGAAATTTTGGTCACCAAACCAATTCAGGCAGTGGCCTGTAAAATTTCTACTAGAGTCAGACAGCCAGCCCACTGGCCAAGGGTATATGACACAGCATGGCACATCCCCTGTTCCGCCCACAGCGCTTCAGCCCCGGGATGCCCACTGGGCAATATGCCCACCACGTTAGCACTAGGCAAGTCATTCACCCACACTGGGGGAGAATCACTGTCTTAAGCAAATGCTGATTTTCCCCTGCAATACCCTGGCTTTGTAAGCTCCACACTGAGGATTCACCATGCAAGGAAGGCAGGCAGGGTATCCACTCTATCTGGGGTTATTGGGAGGACAGCAGAGCAGGAGAGCATTAAAGGATGAATACAGTAACAGAAAATATTATTCTGGAGCCCTGCAGGCAGAGTTCACTTCAAGCCCTAGCATTCCCACTGCTGAGCTGCCTGCGGAGTCTCTTCACCTACCTGGGTGACACCAGGGACTCAGCTATGGGAGGTTGATGCTATAATTCCGTAATCTCTGAACTATCTTCATGGCCAGTACTACCAAGGGGTCACTAAAACGTGAGCAAAGGTCTTTAACAGTAAAATATTTAATTTTAAAATTAAAATTAAAAATATGCCTTTCCTAAGGCAACAAAAATCTCTGGCATTTACAATCAAATGCTATCTATACCAAGTGGGATCCCATATAGGTATCTTCTCATAACTGTTAGAAAAATGATATAAAAATAGGGACAGAAAGAGACAGAGACACAGAGTAAATACTCTCTAGGTCAACTGAGTTTTTTCCTAAAATCATCTCTAGGATTCAGCTTCGCCTGCTTACTAGATGCTTCCTCTGTAACCATACATTTCACAAGGCAAATATGGAACTAATTAAATTTGCATAGACATTAATCAATGTATTTACAAAGTCCAAATGTTCTCCTTTTGGCAGCTACAGTGGGCTATACTGTCCACAAACCAATCTATGGTGCCTCTAACGCATAGTGTTGTCTTTAACCAAACCTGGAGCTAATATATTTTTCTTAGAATAGAACTAATGGCTAAATTTAAGAATTTTAACCATGTTGCCAATTCAATCCAGCCTCAGTAATTAATGTCTCTTTTTCCCATTTTTATGTAGTAACTGTACTTCTCTGATCAAAATATGAGCAAAATATACTTTAATTGCCAGAAACACTTTCAAAGTAGAAAATACACCAATCTATGCTTTTTTTTCAAATAACCAGCTCATATATAGTGCCCCAAAAAATGTGTGCTTCCATCACTGCTCAGCAAAGGACTTGTATCTGCAGCAATCTCCCCAGAATCAAGTCATCTACGCCAGCCACCAGCCACTATCCTCCTCTCCCAAAGGAAGAGGCAGGCCCTAGGAGCCAGCCACACTCTGAAATCAGAAACTGTCTGCAGTAAAATCCTCCAAACATCTCATAGTTCATTTCATTTCAACATGGAGAATTCATTCATTCAGTGATTTCCATCAGTTATCTGAGTCAGGCTGTGGACTAAATGTTGAGTATTCACTGGTGAACACAATATTCAAGGTTCCCATCTTAATGAAGCCCACAGAACAGAAGGGATTGGTGCCAGATAAAAAATAAGAAACCAAACACAAAGTACACAGTCACTAATGAACTCTGAAGAAAATAAACAATATAGAGATGTGCTAAATCTCTGAAGAAAACTGAGTCTGTCTGAAATGCTGAAAGGATGCTGAAGTGACCCAGTGTGGTCAGGGAGAGGAGAGGTCAGCTGCCAGGTGCATTACATTACATAGGTGTCTTCACACACCAAGGTCAGAATGCTGGATGTCAACCAAGGTACACTTAGACTTCACTGCAGAGTTCAACAATGATCACTCTGGCTCCTAGGTGGAGAAGAGTTTGGAGAAAGCCAAAGTGGAAATGAAGGAGCCAAAAAAGAAGTGTTGATGAGCTATTCAAGCAAGAGATGGTGGTGGCTTTTCATGGGGGGGGGTGATAGAGGAGAAAGAGACAAGTGGGTAGATTCTAGATGGGTGTTTGAGGTAGGAATTAGAATGTGCTAGACAAGTAAGGGAAAGACAGCTTGGAAAGTCTGGTAGATAGTGATGCATCTTCGTAAAGTGAAGGGGGAAACTGGCTCTGGCCAAGAAATCCAGAGTTCTGAACAGCACATCAGAAATGCCTGTGTGGCTCCAGTAGAGGAGTCGTCCAGGCAGACAGACTGAGCCCAGGGAGGGCCGGGGCTGGAGACATGCGTGTGGGAAAATCAGCATAGAGATGGTGTCCACAGCCAGGAAACTGGATGAGCTCACCTGGGAAAGGAGCGGAGAGCAGGGAAAGTATTTCAGGAGTACACCTTGGGCTTGGGTCATGGAGAAGATGGAATTCTAGAGGAGCCAAAAGAAAAGTGCACCGGGAACAGAGAGGTAAACCAAGAGAACACAACATTCCAAAGCCGAGGGAAAAGGTTCAGCTCTGTCGATTGCTACCTGGAGAAAGATTGAGGCAAACAAGTAAGAGAAGCGAATTCCAAAATACTACTAAATTCAGGGAGCTTTAAGAAATCCTACCTTATACACTCTTTGGTTATTCAAATCCATATATCCAATGCCAAGTACTGTGAGGCAAAACTATCTTACTGGTAATATTTTAATTTTTCAAAACTATGGAACATATTGTGAAGCATAAATGTGGTATCCCCTTTGACACTGGATTTCTGTCGGACTTGTTCTCATAATTCAGAATTACAGAAAAGCCAAATATCTAAAGATATTGACTAGAATATTACCTTGCAAAACCAATGGGAAGTATCACAATAAATTCTGTGAAGTAACTTATGGCATCAGCTCAGTAAGACAGTATATGCTGCTATTGAAAATGATGACAGACAATGCAAATATGGAAGATATGAACATAAAAAATAATAAAATGAATGAAAGTGAAAAAGAAAAAAGTTGTATAAAATGCATATCCTATTGTTACAACTATATATATATATATACAGAAATATATTTATATGTAAAATGACCTCATAAAAGTAACTTTCCTAAATAAAAACATCATATATTATATATACATATACACACACACATATATATAGATATATAGATATATCTATGTATATACACATCTATAGAGAAAAACTGGAAAAGATTTTACAAAAATGAAATCCAACTGAATGATGGACTTAGGAACAATATAGTTTTCATTTTTTAAAAGTTTTACTTGCTGGCCAGGTGTGGTGCTGCACACCTGTAATCCCAGCACTCAGGAGGCTGAGGCAACAGAACCACTGTGAGTTTGAGATCAGCCTGGGTTATATAGTGAGTTTAGGGCAGCCTGAACTACGTAGTGAGACCCTGCCTCAAAAAATAAAAAATTTTACCTGTTGCCAACTAATACGTTGATAATTTTCAACATCCATTTTAGTAGGATAATACTCATTCATAAATAGAGAAATAAGACAAATAAGGATATATTTAAAAACCCAGAAATAGATAAGTCCATATGGAAATTCAGTATGGGGAAAAGATGGATGCTGAATAAACGGTGCTGGGACACCTAGGTGGCCTAGGTATGAATGCAGATGAGTATATACAAGCATTCGTGAACCTGCATGTGTTTTCCATCTCTGTCTAATGAGAGGACCTATAAGCAATAAGACCTCAGTAGTGAGGATCACCCCTATTTCCCATACACTGGTTTTTAGGTACAATAAAAGGAACGAGATTCCATGGAGAAACAATTGAGTCCAGGGTCAGAAAAGGAAAATTATAAAATAAGCCTAGACTATCTCCCAGTGCTGGAAGGTAATAAAAGGCTCAAAACATGTGAGGCCACATCAGAAGGGTTCCAAAGGCAGCCTGAAGAAGTTCCTCAATGGCCAAAGTAGGGATAATTTAACCAACAAAATGAATAATGATAGTATTGGATTTTAACCCCTAAAACGAATATCTATAATCCATACTGATGCAAATAAATAACAAAACACATGTGATGATGACTCTGGTGTGTAGCAGAACTGCAATCAACACAATATACATAGAAGGAGTAATGAAAATAGGAAATCATCCTAGGCAAACACTATAGTAAACACAGCTGCAGGCAAGAGCTACTAATGAATGCTGTATTTTATGGGTTAAACCCTGAATAAGGAGGAACAGTACATTTGCATAGTCTCAAAGTACCTCCCCAGGACATCCTTATCAATTAACAAAAATAACTTTATAGTAGAGAAACCTGCAAAACACGACACTAGCCCAAGTACTAAAGTTAACACCATCAGGAAAGGACATAGGCACTGTGCCTTGCAAGGACAACTAAAGCATAAAAAGGTTTAATTCTATTGGTTGAAAAGAAGAAATTTCCCTCCTCTTCTTTTTCTCAGAACATTTCAGAAAACTGGAAACACATTCTCCTTCTTTAGAAGCATATATAATCATTTAGAGCCCTTTGTGACCTTGTACCATGGCCTTGCTAAACCTGCTTCTCTGTTCTATTGATTTTTATGTAGATTCTCTGTAAATTAAAAAAAAAAAATCATTTAGAGCCTTGTGTGGCCTTCATGACCAGGAATGTCTTTCTGGAGGGCTTCCCATGCCCCTGAAGTGCAGAGCGGAGAAGGCTGCACCTCTGCCCCCAGGCTCTGTGGGGGAGTAGGATCCTAACTTCAAGGGCTAGGAGCCTCACTGGGAGAGCGTTCAGCCCAAAAGTGCAAAAATTCCTGCCATAAAGATATGAAAAGCTTGTTTCTCTCTGGATAAGGCCAGTTGGTTAATACAGATGGTCACCTCAGTGGCCAGGTAAAATGAGGACAATTGTCTGAGATAAATGGTGTTGTTAAGATCTCTGACTTAAGGTCTAGTTGTTGGTTATCCTGAAAACAAGGATGTAATGGCTGCATTTGCTTGGCTCTATACATTTCTTTCCATCTTTTTCATCCCTTAAGAGATTATCTGACAGGCACCAAATTCTGTTTCATGCTGCTCAATAATAAAAGCATTTTCATTTTCTTCTGACTTTGTAGAAAGAATTTCTGAATTGGAGAGATATCTGTTTTTTTAATTCTATTTCCCTAATGGTACCTCTGAAACAGTGCAATAAATAGGGTTCAATATTATTATCTGGCTTCCTTGTCCCCATGATGAATAATCTCATCCAGATCACTAGAAACCTAATAACCCAAGTAAAGGGCAGTCTACAAGGTAGCTGACCTTCAAAATTGTCAAAGTCATGAAAGACTGAGGAATACTCGTAGGTGGTGGAGCAAAAGAAACATGACAACAAAATAAAACATGAAATCCTGGACCAGAAAATGGGTATTAGTGGGTAAATTGACAAAATTCTAAGACCACAGGTTAAATGAGGGGATCAATTTTATTTGTTTATTTTTGGGTTTTGTTTTGGTTTGTTAGTTTATTTGTCAGACAGGGTCTCACTATGTAGTTCAGGCTGGCCTTGAACTCAGTATGTAGCCCAGGCTAGCCTTGAACTCATAGCAATCCTCCTGCTTCAGCCTCCAGAAAGCTAGAATTACAGATACGCCCTACCACACCTGGCTCGTGGCATCAATTTTAATTTCCCAGTTTTGACATAGTTAGAGACCACCACAGGGACAGAGGATAAATTCTTGGACCCTTAACCTGTTACTCATTGGGTCATGATTTGTGTTTTCTTCTGAGGCAGTCAGGGATTTAAAAGCAGTCTTTACTTTAAAAAAAAAAAAGTAGAAGAAAAAGAAGTGACTCTTTGCTTGAATGTATAGATGCCTGATAGGTAACTAAAAATAGAACAAAGTTTGCCTTTCATTTTGTAAACCTGGTTCAAATTCCTTCTCAGCTCTGCATATGGGTATATAGGTCATTTAGGGAATATCTGCCCAAAAGTTGGTAAAATAGAGTTTATTAGCCCTAAATTTTCATATCCTGTTTCATCCTCCAAGACTGGGGACACAGATAGACTTAAAGAATCAATTCCCCCAGGGTTAAAGGCTTCTCCTGGAGCAGTCTTGCAAAGCAGAGCTAATGATCAGCCAGATCCTGGCCCACCTCAGCTAATCCATAACAGCTGGCCTGGCTCTTTGGGGAACAGGCCAGTCTGACCCCCTCATCAGAGCTGGGGCCCCATCAGCTGTTCAGGCTAAAGCCCCCTCCCTGCTTCTCTTACTTTCTAAGTCTACCTAATAAATGTGCCAAGAGCCCTCATGGATGGGTCCTGAAATGTTTCTTGTGAGAGCTGACAAATGAACTTTGTCAGGGGAGGTCCCCATCCTCTTCGGGGGACCTCCTGAAACTCCATCTGGTGACAATTTTAATAGCAACACTGTGACCATGTAGAACATGAAAAGCAGAAGCTGAAGTGATGTAAAATAAACAAAAACTTTTCTGTAGAGTTTGGAGGTTTTTTCCTAAAATTATTCCAAAATAAAAAGTAAACCAAATGTAAAGTTCAATACTCTTTGATGTAAATAAAGGTCCACCTGGATGGGAGGCTTCTCCCTGTCTTCATCTCCCTTGCCCATCAGCTCCTGATAATCAAACACAGCTCTGTACTTACAGTGTTATAAAACTACCTCCTGACACAACAAACAAGACTGCTGTTGGTAACTAAACTTAAGTGCTCCTGTCCTCTGATTATATCTGAGTTTTGGCTTAGTTTCAAAGAAATTTGACCCTCTACTCCTTTGTTAGGCCATGAGACAAACTGAAAAGAAGAAGAAAAAAATACTCAAGTTATATTTGCACAAAATTAATTATTTCTTGCTTCACTAAAGCAGAGAAGAAAGCACAGTTATCTCCTGAGGATCAGTCATGGATTTTTCTCACTAACATGCAAAGGCAGGGGGTCTCTTTTCACATACCAAGCTTATTAGCTCAGAACAATAAGAAACAATGGTTTGTTGTTAGCCAAGTGAACCTAGATTAATTGAGAAAATATTTGCATTTCCTAGGGGTAGAACTAGGTCAAAAACCTCACCTCCACATCAAAACTGCACTGTCCAGGAGGTCAAATCACATGATGTACATGAAGAAGAATGTTCAAGGTTCAGCGCGATTTTTTTCACAATTAAAAGAGTAAAAAAAAACCCTCAAAAATAAATTCAAGACTCTCAAGGGTGCAGTGACCATCTCCTTGTATAATAGGTGATCTCTGTAGCTGATCTCCAGCCTACCTGATTTGAAGAACTCTTAAGGACAGAAGATGAACAGGAGTAACTCTTTTGAAGAAAACACACAGAAATAAAATTTGTATTTGGTCCATTAAGACTTTCAAGGAAACAGAAATTATGCTACTGTGTGTCTCATTTGTCAATAGTTTTTAGGAAAAAAATCAGTCTGTTTCCTCTTTGTCTTCCACATTTTTTTTCATGTTTCTCTTTTTTTTTTTCCACCTCAATTGTTTGGACGAGGGTAGCTCATTAAACAGCAATAGCACTCTGATATCAAAAATATTTCAACTACATCAAAGCAACACAAGAAGTAGGGAAAAATAATCTCGCATCAGACATAACTAAGGCAGACTGTGTATGGATTACGATCCCAGGTCCATCTCTGCAAAAGCCTTGGAATCAGGTCCCAGAAGGGAGCACGGACTTTTAAAATAATCCAAAACCACAATCTTCTGAGCCCTGAATTCCACTCAGGACTAAAGGAACAAAACACCCACCCGTTCAGATTTTTCCCCAGTAAATGCATTCACTTGCAGGACACCATTACTTCATGAGCAGTTTTTACATTACAGTAAATAAACAAGTCATAAAGAACCCACAGTGCAAGAAAATCAGCATGGAGTTGGGCATGGTTATGCATGCTTTTAATCCCAGCACTCAGGAGGCTGAGGTAGGTGGAGCATTGTGAGTTCGAGGCTGACTTGGGCTACAAGGTGAGCAAGGCCAGCCTGAACTACATAGTGCAACCCTGCCTTGAAAAAAGTAGAGCCAGGAGTTTAGCTCAATGGCTTAAGCGCCTGCTTGGCAGGCATGAGGTTGTGAGTTCAATCCCCTGTATCAACAAAAAAAGGAAAAGAAAAGAAAAGCAACATGGAATGGAAATTCTTATGCCCTGTGGAGAGATCTGACAGATGGAGACCCCAACTGACTGCCCTTCTTGGAAGAGGAGCTCCTGCCCACAAAGAGAGTCCGGGCTTTTGTCCTCTACTCTGAGATGACAGATGTCCCTCATTACTTGAGCACATCACAGGCAGCCCCAATTCTTTGAGGTTGTTCCTCAAAGATGAAGCAAAGTTTTCAGTTACAGTAGCAACAAAAGTGTTCCATAAAATTTTCTATAATTTCAAGACACCTTTAGCAGGTAGTGGGCTTTAATATTTTTTTAAATTAAAAAAAAAACAGAACACTGTTCTCACTCTGACTTCTCTCCATCATCACATGCCTATCTCAGCCTACAACGTAAAGTTTATTACTTAGTACTGTAGCAAGGTCTGGTTCCAAAAAATGAACATGATACATATAAGTGGAAAGTGAGTCAGATTTATTTTACCATGTCTCTGGTTTCTAAATAAAATTACAAAGACTGAAAGCTGATTTTCAATCTCACAGTCTAGCTATTTTTACTAATATTTATTTACTATTACATCAGTTTTCTGTACCCTGCACCTGTGCCAAACCCCAGATACAAGCCAATATAATTTTTATTTATTACTATAATATGTGCAAATATTGAATTTAAATTATTGATCGAGTTTTACATAAAGTTCCAAAACGAAGAGAAAGGAAGGGGAAAAGGAAGGAAGGAAGGAGGGAAAGAACAAACAAATGAAGGTAATAGATGTCACACATGCATGTGATGTATAGTTAGCTATCTTGCAAGTAGACACACTTTTACAAAACTTCCAATTTTCCTTGTTAGTGGAAAACAAGAAGGCACATGGATAATCAAAATACTAGCTAATCCAAAAGCCATCTAAAATTAAAATTCATGAAATCAGACCTTTTCATTTTGCTAGCAGATTTATCATCTTCCTTTTTGACTCAAATTAATGTTACAATGAGCTTTTAATTTTTAGAACACACCAACCAAGAAGAGGACACATCTCTTCAGAGCTGCCTGGAGAGGAGAAAATTGGCCCAGTCTTTAAAGTTTACTGTAGGTGATCCATAAGATCAAGACTCCCATGAAGGTTGTATATACATAAGAACTAGCTTATGTATACTTTAGCCATAAAGAGAACAGGTATAAGAACGAAGTTAGTTCCTAGCTAGCAGGAAAAAATCATCATCCATATAATTTAAAACCAAGAATCTGTAAAGAATTTTCCCGGACCTTCTCACTTAGCCAAACCAAGCTGTATTCTGGTTCTGGTGTCTGTTGCCTCCTCTACTGTCTCCCCAGGCAGGTGGTTCACTCTGTGCCCAGGGACTGTTTTAGCACATTCTCATTTCTGCCCACTGCAGGGAGAAAGAGTAGACATCTAAGGAGACGTGCATGGCCGTGAGCAAGTCAGTCTGGTTGTCAGAGCTCACAGTTTACTGGACAGCACATGACTGATGATTTGAACTGAACTGAATTATGAGGAAATGCAGGTTGTCCCAGACCCTGCAGTCATTATTGAGTCATAGCTGAGGACACTTATGACTATGATCCCTTGGATCTTTGTACATTTCATAAGCATTTCCTTTTAATTCCTACTGATACTTTGTTAACTCTACTTATTTGAAACCAATTTCTTCTAATTTTTCCAACATCTTTGGTAACTGGTCAACTGTGTATGAAATTCACATATACAATGAATTCTCACAGCAGCAGTCACTTTTAAGTCAATCTCTTACTTATAAAAGTACAGTGAAATTGTGGGATGTCAATTCTTTTAAAAATGAATACTCTTTAAATAAAAGAATTTCCTAAATGCCTTGAGAATGTGGTTTTTCCCTTGCAATTATTAATCTTTGCTAGTTATATATTTAGTTTGATGTATGCTTTCATGGCCAACATTTGTTCTCTTCAACAGATGGCAAGTGCAAGGGAATGAGATCTAGATTAATGTTCTTTCACCTCCAAAAGAAGAAATGATTGACTACTTTCTGAGTGAAATATGACTTCTTTGACAATTAGCAAAAATACTGCACTTGTCGATGCATGTTCTTTATGCAAGAACCAAAATGGGATACTTTTTGTAAGAGCACACATCTCTTCCATGTATGCATGAACTCCTGCTTGAGTCACAGAGTAATTCTAAATCCTCTGCCTCCTGGAGGACAGTTATAGATACTGGAGGATTTTCAACTGGATTTCCCTGTGTAGATCTGCCTGTACTGTTACTAGGTCTCTAGGTAATAAAAGTTTAGATTATTAAAGGACACTATAAAGGACATCAGACTTGCTGTGCTTTAGACATCTGATGTGCAACGCTTCTGAATTCAGCTGAGGCCATAACTTGTGTGTACGTATCTTTGGGTAGAAGAAAAGTTCATGTGATTTGAATAGATTGAGTTGAGAATCACTGGTCTCAGAACTTGGTATTGCCAAATCCCATTTCTGCCAAGTTTGAGGGTCTAATCTAGGACCAGTGCTAATCATATCTCTGCAGCACTGACCAACCTAGTAACAAATATAACTATAGAATTTCATCTTTTGATGTCCTTATGTATGCCTTCTTAACCCACCATCAATGTCTATTGAAATGCTGATTTCTTAAAATCCAGCTTGTGTCTGGAATGTCCTTTCTCTGGTTTCCACACCATGATGTGCTAGTTACATCCCCTTGGTATGCTCGTTAACGATCAGCTGAGACACTACCTACACTAACTATATCTTATCACCACTGGTTCCATGTATCTCTGTCATTTTGCTGGATAATAAGATCCTGAAAAGCAGAGCATATATTTCTCATTTTTCATCCCAATCGTGTGGAAACATCTGGTATGTGATATATATTCACTTAATTAACAACTACGATAGACTTTGCTTTTTACCAGTCTCCAAAGATGAAACAAAATTAGGATTTAACTCGGGCCTATCTGGTCCTGAAATTCACAGCCTTTCCACTTTGCTAAGCTATTTCTCAGTGACACACGATGCTAAACTAAAGCATTCAGTTAAAAATAGATGGGCATTCTCTGCTGAGAAAAACACGAAATTAAGGCTTGGACAGAGATTCAGGCTCAATAAGCTTACTTACCCAACGGGTATATAGTTGTCCAATAAGAAGGGAGACATACATAACACCTGAAACAACACAATTGAAGGAAAATGTTGGCCCTCATCCCCTTTACACATAAAGCACACTTTTTGGAAAGCCATTGTCATGTGTTTGATTGCTTTTCTGAGCACAGGATCAATATTATGAAGAAAAACAAATTCAATTAAATCTTTTTTCAACTTAGGTATATTGAAAGTTTAGATGGGAAAAAAAATCTCACTGCATTGTTCTTCTACTCCTCACTTTCACCTTGAAATTCCAAAATTATGAAGCGAGGGAGGAAGGGAGAGAGGGAAGGAAGGAAGGAAGGAAGGAAGGAAGGAAGGAAGGAAGGAAGGAAGCTGGGAAGGAAGGAAGGCAGAAACTTGGAATAAGAATGGCAGACAGACAACTTGGCAACAACTTAGCATTAGCCACCCTGATGTTAGAAACACACTGAGGAGTGGGAGAAGGATTCATTCTACTATACCTGATTGGAACCATCTCTTTCCATGATTACTCTAAATTTTGTAGCAAGAGACCTAACTTACTTTGTATTTTAATTACATTCAATACAAATAACCCCAGTAATCTATGAGATGATGCAAAATCAGTGCCGTGAAACACTGGGTCTTTCCCACATTGTTTTCCATTCTATCAGCATTTATTCCTAAGAACAAAATGAAGACAAGAATAAATAACAGGGACAGGGACAGCAAGAAACAAGCTTGTTTGTGTTTACATTTTCACACTGCATTTCTATTTAAATTTGGTGCTTATATAACATAAACTAATGCTGGGAAAAGACATACTCATTTAAGAAAGGAAGTGCCTTATACTTTCTTGGATAGAGAGGGGGAAAGTCAGCTACTTTACCTTTCAAGTGAAAAGTAATAATACATCCAGTGTTGGTCTCAGCCCACTAAAGACTCCCATGAACTCATTACCAGGAACCATAGAATTATTTATTTCTTAAGTCCATTAAACATGCTTCAAAATTACTGCACCCCAATTAACAAACACTACAAACTAGAAACCAGTTTGTGTTCACAAGGGCCATCTACTGAGTTCCTGGCCATTACTCCCAGTACTACTTTCATCACGAGTACTCAGAAGAATAATTGTGTTTGGATGGCTTGTTGCTGCAATTAGGTCTCCAGGTTACCAACTACCAAACAACCCCAGGCGAAATGCAGCTTCTAGACAGACTGTTCCAAAGACTCTATCACCTGGCACATGCATCAAAAGATAAATCACAATCTTCACACCCATGGGGAGCCGAAAAATAACTCAAAGGAAAGGGTCACTGTGTGCAAACAGTGTTAGTTGGGCAGTCTTGCATGAAAAGTCATTCTGTCCAGCTTCTAAAGGAGGATGAATTTGGCCTCCAAAGCTATCTGAAAACGTGGTCTTTTAAAACGGACCACCACAAATCTGCGAAAGTGTGCTGTCTTTTTGTCCATTTGACACTCCTCTCTCTTTCTAGATGACTGGGCATGTGAAAACCCACATTCACAGGGGACAGAGCGAGTCTGGAAAGCAGAGAGCAGACAGATAGCCACAGCAGCTGGGGGACAGGATCCATGATGAATGATGTTTAAATGACACTATCCAGCTTAAGTAAGAGGCCTTGTGTATTTCAGTCCTGTGATGAACCCTTGCCCACAATGGTGGAGCCAGCTGAGCTCCCAAAACAATTAAGTTGCAGTTTCACAAATTAGGAATTTTCACTCTTAAAATGAAGTACAATGCAAAGCACCTGGGGCATTTACTCTGAAAATACAATATTTGGAAAGAAAAGGAATACTGACTTTAAACTGAAATCCCATGTTCCATGAAATCTTTTCTGTCTAACTGGAAGGCAGGACAATTCCCTCTGGTGACATGTAATTCCCACAGCTCTTCCTTCACTCAGTACTTTAATATGCACAGAGCCACTGCTCAGAAATTCATGGTTAGGAAATTCATCTAAGTTCAGTCTTAATGGTTTTTAAGTATTTGATACACCTTTATCATTTGAAGTAAATAGGAATTAGTTTTACCAATTTATTAGGGAATTCTTTATTTGTACATCTTCCACTTAGATAAGGAAGAGTTTATATTCTTCTCCATAAACCCCAAATACTGCATTTTTAGCAAGATAAGACTACAAAAATTGGCCACAGAAAATTCTATTCCCTTTAATCAGATGGTATATTAATATGAAATGGTAATATTTTAAAAGTAATCTTTTATTTTATAATAATCACCAACATTACCTATACCTGTATGACTCAGGAACTAAAATACACCTTTCAGACCTGCACTATATTCTAAGGTTACTTATTCATTCACCCATTCATTCATTTATTAAGCAATCTTTTTTTTTACTAAATCTTGTTACTTTTAGTTAATTTTATCTTCCCTCTAACTGACTTCTTGATATTTAATCCCTCTATTCTAATCATTAATCCAAACCAGTTTTTAAAAGATGATTGCTGATAAAATCTGGAGTAACCATGCCAAAATTAACACATTGATAAAAATGTTGTCAAGAGACAATATTAAGAGGATCAACAAGGCACATACTTGACAAAGAAATTCACATTTAGTCATGACATCACACATATGTAGTTTGACTTTGAAAATGAAATTTTAAAAATACACCAGAAAGGGATGTACTGAGAAGCCAACTGCTGGAGATTTTAAAAATCATGTTTAACAAACACAACAAGGAATGAAAGAGGGCATTTTAAGAGTAGGGAATAAACCAAGAAGATGGACAAGCAGAGGTTGGAAGGAATTCAGAGAGGTGGTGGGATGGAGATATCATATTTTCTGAACATAGGATACGAAGAAGAAAAATTCATGTAGAAACGATGGAAATGTGACATAATAAAAGAATGAAACACAGAGTTATATTTGGAATTAACTTTCCTCCCTTGTATCTAATTACATAAATTTGGACATATTCAAATATTTAGAAATATTTAAAAACATCTAAATGCTTAGAAATAATTCTTGTAATTATATGAAGTCACTTCCTTTAGTTTATCTGTGTGCAAATGCTCAGATTTATCAGATTAAATCCTACAGATAGTAATGTATTTCTACTTAGTTCTGGGGCCAAACTTTATTTCAGGAGATCAAACTAAATGACTCTTTTCTGTTCTTTTTCCTGTACTGACAATTCCATACAGGACAAGTTTCCCAAAGAAATTGGTGCTTCCTTAGTAACCAGAAAACCAAGAATGAGAGATTGGAATATAAGCAAGTTACAGAATGATTTTTTAAAGTGCACTTAATTCTGGAAGTAATCAGAGGGAAGATCAGTTCTTCATTTCCAGAAGCTAAAAAGTAAGAGCAATGAAAAGGAAGAGAGATTGCGTGCAATTCACAGGGCAGACAGCAAATGTGTGAACACACAAAGGCACGCAGCAGCTGTGTATCTGAGAGCCGTGCTGAGACAAACTCCCATGCGGTAGACAGCATTTTCCAAACATAGCCATAGTGTTACTTCTGGTTCATATTGTGTTTGACACCCTTGACGCTCCCCTTCAAGAGGTGCTATCTGGTTCCCCTCCTGGAGAATCTGGACAGACTTTGAAGGGACAGCCTGGAGGAGTAGACAGAAGGCAACAGAAGCAATGACACCCAGGCAAAGCCTCTCTGCTCTCTCACTTTCTCTTTCCTCTTCGCTCAACCCCAACCACGGTTCTGTGAGAGACAAGAAGCCCAGTCTTGCCTACAAGAAGAAACCATGCAGAAAAGACAGGTGAAGAGAAGGCTCAGAGGTCCCACAGATAGCTATATTAGTCACCACTGGCAAGATTGACCTCAGATGACCTAGTGTGCAGCCTTGAGTCTCTCAAGAAGGCTCCAGACACTGGGGTGTAGAGAAAAGCCATCTCTCCGTGCCTTCCCGGAATTCCTAATGCATAGACTCTGTGAGCAAAATACCCTGCTGTCCTATGCTAAGTTACAGAGGAAATTATTATGCAGCCTTAATAACTGAAATAGGTGATAGGTACCTGCTTATGAAGAAGAAAACATAGCTCATATCAACTAGGAGGAAAAAATCCTTAAAACAAGGATTAAATAATAAATGAAGTAAACGCTGTGCCAGCTTAATAACTGGAATATCTTTCTTTTAAAAACTAAACAATTTAAAACATACAGAAACAGTAATATTTAAATCAGAAACTAACTACAGCCATTTTCATATGTTAGGGAAGCAGCATGGCATACTATTCAGTCAATAAAATTATATTTTGTGCCAGATACCGTTTGGTGGCTGAGCAGTGCAGAATGAGTGTGAGCACCTGTACCTGACCTCTTGGAACCCACAGAAAAGTTGGACTTCATTCAACTGTCCAACCCCACAAATGAAAAAGCCAGCTGTAACGAGTGCTCCAATCCCTCAGGAACAAAAACTTTGCCCATCTCACAAGTAAAAACCCTAAACAAAGTATTAATTAAAGGTGCAATGGGAAGAGGAATGCTGAGTGGAAGAGGGGGCCATGAATACCATCTCCACTCTCTGCTCTGTACACATACCCTGTTTCCTTTCTTGTAATCTCATGCATATAGTGAATATTGGGTCTGTACAATAACATTCTTTTTCCCCTATCTCTTTATACCAACAAATTCTGTAAAATTATTATTAGTACTATATTTAGCATTTATTATATAGATATAAAAATACTAAAATGGACTAACAGCTGAACTAGAAAAAGAACAGGCTCACCCTAATTGAGAAGGCATGAAGTAATTAATGAGACTTAGCATGAGTGAGATTTCCAGTATTGGAGGTGGTGGGGACAGAGATACAGAGACAGAAACAGAGACAGTGGCTCAGAGACAGACAGGCAGGTAGGCAGACAGAGAAAGAGGGACAGTCAGAGACAGGAAATCAGAAACGGAGAGACAGAGACTTTGGGTTTTGGGTTGCCTCTGTCTAAAGAGGATGACTGTATTTCCAGATGAATAAAGAATGATAGCTTTAATTTTCTTTCAGAAATGAAGATACAAAGTTATTGGACCATCAGAGTATATATTTGCCATGTTTCAGCTCTCTAGCATCTGAACGCATTTTCTTGAATATAATTCCTGCATTATGACTTTTGGAGAGGACAGGTCCCCTGACCACACAGAGAAGGCAGAGACCAGACACCCACTTCATTAACTCTCTGTAGCTCAGCCAGCAGAACTGCACCTCTCCTCAGCCAACAGTCCCACCCAGGATTTTATACCAACACTAACAATCCAACAAAGCAGACAAGGTAAAAGTGGTGCTGCCAATGGCAAAACAAGTCATTTCCAGAGGTGGCACTCACAGCATCCATAACCAAAAGCTGGGTGCACTGAGCTAAAAGCTGGATATCTCCACTGTTCAACAGTGGTAGCAGGACTGTCTTTAATATCCAGGTCCTGTGGCCTCCTATGCTCTAGGCTCTGGATATCTCCACTTCCTTGTACCAGCCTGCTGGTTCTCCAAGCTTAGTTCTCCAGACCTACCAGATAACCAATGTACTTTCAAAATTTTCTCTCTTGGCCAATTTACATGTGCACTTCTCACTCTATATCTCAGTCTTTGTGACATTACATAAGCTGCCAATATTTGCAGAGGAGCTCCAACATCTAGTCACACAGAGAAGTAATATAGTGTACCATTCTATTTCCTGAAATATTTCCTTTTGCATACACTTGTATAACAATGCCAACCACTTAATCAACATTACTATTCAGAGGTAATGTTTACTAAGAGAAGGTTTTGTAACCAATTAAACACTTACTTGTATATTTTCTCCCCTTGGTCAGACAGGCTGGTAAAACAACCAGTATGCTGAGAGTGGTCCTGGTCATATTCTGCTTATGAGGTATTTAACTCACCTTGTCCTTACTCATATCAGCAGCAACATGGCATAATTTCCATCTACTGAGTTCTAAATATGCAGTAGGCACAATGCCAGGAGTTGTACAAAAATCTGTTTCTAATCCTCCCAAGAATTCTTAAAAAGAAGGCATTATTATTTCCATGGATATTTCAGATGAAAAAAGTGAGGCCCATAGAGACTGAGTATCTCACACCTTGAGATCTCAGGAGTGAAATTCTACTTGGCTCCAACATCTGATACGCTTCCCAGTCATCTTCCTCCAACTGTGCAAGGTGCTTTGTTTGCCTGGCAACTTGGTCTATGTTACTCAAAACATCTGGTCAGAATAGCTACAGAAACCAAATGGCCTTCACTCAGTAGCATGCGGAAAACAAAATAATCATTCAGTGGTTCTTGGCTCAATATCTCTTCCTCTAATCTCCTCACACTCTGTAGTAAATCTCCATGTAAAAATATTTTTGGTTTCCTGTGGGAGCCTTTTTATACGCAGACATGTCTCAGCCATTTCAAAGACTGTATTGGAAACATTCACCATAAATACCTTATCCTACAGGGAATATTAGCAAAGGCCAGAAAATGCCAATTAAAAATACAGCTAAAATAACTAAGCAAGATTTGGCACTAACCATGACTCATTAAAGAAGGAATTAAGGAAATTTAGAGAAAATTGTACCCCCTTTATGGATTCACTTCCTAATTTTTAATCTTCCTCATATATCTTTTCCTTCCTAGCACCATCAAACTTAGCCATGATAATTTTTTTAAAAACTTTACTCCTCCCTCCTTCACTCCTCACTGCTCCCTTGAAAAGAGCAAAACTCTCTGAAAAAATCATCTTCAATTAAATGATACTAACTGGTTTGGGATGCTCCTCTACACTCAGCACAGTACCAGTATGCTGTTCTTCCTGCCTGTGATCTCTGCAGGACCATGTCTTCGTCATCTGCTTCCTTCTCTGTAAAATGGAAATAACGGCAGTCCCTACTTCACAACGTTGTGTGAGGCTTCATTTGGACAATCTTCATAAAGTGCTTATAACACTATTAAATCCACAGTGAAGAAATACAAATACACACAACACTCATGATACATTCCTGTTTTGTACATGTTCCCACCTTTGGGTTGGCTTGATATGAAATTAGTTAACAAATATAGTACTTCTATTACTGTTATTGGCAAAGACAAATTGTGCCCCATCTCCAAGAAGGGAAATGCCACGTATCTAGGGCCTAAGCCAGAAACCAAGAGCCATTGACTGTTCTTCCTTTCTTACTTCCACACCCCACCTCGCCATAAGTTCTGCACCACCAATATGATCCTCCTGTCATCTGCCCAGCCTCCTCCACCATGAGCACTACAAGTGATCAGCAAGTGGTCTCCATACCTCCAGTCTTGTAGTGGCAGCAAGAGTGATCTGTCAATTCCCTGCTGAAACCCCTTCAGCAGCTCCTAACTGGTTGTAAGAATAAAAAACAGAAGTCCTTCTAGAAATGCATTGTTGGCTTTTTTGTATTTCCCAAGCCCCATCTCTTGCCCTCTCGATCCCACCCTCTACCCTCCACCCTTCTCCTCCCTCAGTCCAACAGGACATGGGCACCTTTCTCGAACATACCATGCAACCCACATCAGCAGGCATTCACATGTGCTGTCCTCTTTGCCTGCAACTTGCCTCTTCCCCATGTTTGCCTGGCTGACATCGTTCATTCCTTTCAAGTCTCCAGGTAAAAGCCATTTCTTCAAGGAAACTTTGAGGACACCTGTCCTATAGTAGTTTGCCCTTCCCAGCCTGAGCTTCTCAATTCTGCTATTCAGTATGGTTACATAGGATGGCAGAAGCGCTCCTCCAGGCCACCCATGCAGAAAGGCTGGGGCTTGGTACACTTTCCTCATCATTGTCAATCCAACCAGCATGCAGGCTAGCACAGAGGATTGAACCTAGAGCCTTGCACATACTAAGCAAGTGCTCTACCACTGAGCTCCACTCCAAGCCCTCAAAACATTCTTTGATAAAAGAATTGGTGGTATTAATTTTTCACTAGCAGAAAGTAGAAGCCATAAATCTGTGATGAGTGTCATTCCTTTGAGTTCCAAACTCTCCCGCATGAAAGGAGGCTTAAAATAACAGCAGAAATGTAGAGCAATTCATCTGCAGGTTCCTCCTTCCCAGACACTGCAAAGCTATTTTTATAATCTGTAGGATCACTTACATGGAGTACTAGCAGAGTGCCATCAGGGCTTTATAATTCTATCGACATACTCAGAGTAATTACATGGTGTCTGGGACATACAAGCTAAACTAACTTGCTATTGATTAAAATGCAAACATCTAGCCAAGATTATCTCTCTATGAAGGAATACATTTATAACAAGTGTTGGACAGGTCCTCTTTGATGCATACAAATTTGATGCATACGACCCTTTTAACTTGATAGAGAGAGCAAAGGGAGTTTCTAAACAGATGGAGAGCTACAATTTGAATGTGATTATACATAAGCAAATAAGTTGGGGAGCAGGAGAGGAAAACAGAATTTAGGAATAAATAAATGAGCCACTAAGTGAAAATGCTAAAAATTCCCAGCAGACAAATCACATTGTCTGAAATGCATTATTTATATGCCCAAGTACACATGTTTAGATAGACCAATAAGTGGAGAGAGACAGACAAAGTTAATGTTATTGATAAAGTAATTAAAATAGATAAAACACAGGGAGTAAGAATCTGATTAGAAGAACAGGCAAAAGGAAAGGCAATTTAGTTCAGCTTCCATGGACAAATTGACTAAGTTAAATATCAGAAAACTGAGCATTCATAAGAAATTAACTTTACATTTATAAAGGTCATACTTTATAAGAAAGCTATTTCTATAGGAAAATATACGCAGATCATCCCCAAATTATAATGGTTTGACTTACAACTTTTTTACTTTACAGTGGTATGAAGGAAAGATTCATGTAGTAGAAACTGAAGAAAGTTCTGATCTCTTCCTAGGCTAGCCAATGGTAACACAAAACTCTCTGGAGTTGCTGAGCAGAGGTGGGGAGCTACAGCCCCAAACCAACCACAGGATTATAAGGAAAACCACCAACACTCTATAGTATGCTACACGACTAAACTATGACATTTTGTAAGTTAACTGTATTAAATGTATTTTCAATTTGAGATATTTTCAACTTAAAGATGGATTTGTCAGGCAGTAATCACATCACAAGTCAAGAAATGTATATACAGTGCATTGAGTTGACCAATTATCTTTTAATACTCCTTCTAGAAATCACCTGGGAAAATCCCATTCCAGCTAATGAAAATGTGCTCACTTCAAAAAACAGACTATGAATTTAAAGTTTTATCATTTAAAATACAATCTACAAAATGCAACTTGGGTAATGTGTATTTTAAATAATGGGTAATATGAGACCACTTATGCTATAAAATGTTCTGAAACTTGGCAGCCCAGTTATATAGTTAGTATAATTTGACAGGTATTGAGGTTCACCTATCTTTGAAACTCAAAAATACTTGCTATTGGAAGGGGGAAAGAAACACAAAGCAGCATAGACTGCCACAGTAGTTTCCTAGAGAGACAGATTCCAGGTTAGACATTAGACTCTGTGAATACATCAAGTCCATTTAGTTGTCTCTCTCCCACAAGCCCTCACTACACCAAGCTTTGCCCCCAGCTAACAGGTGGGCTGAATCAACCTTATTTCAACAAACCAAACATCCAAACTATGTAATCATGAGATGACATCTGGGCTTGATCTGGCTGGCTGCTTATAAAGGAGTCTTTCACCATGATACATGGAATTTTCACAGTTAACCAAGCCAGATACCAAGGCACACCACCTTAATACTTCATGCTGAAAACAACTACATGCAAATAAATAGCTCCAGTTTTTAAAAATGTCTTTAAGCCAGGAGAGATGGTACATACCTGTTATCTCAGATACTTGGGAGCTGAGGCAGGAGGATTTCAAATTCAGTGCCAACCTAGGCAATTTACCAAGACCCTGTCTCAAAAATAAAAAATAAAAAGCCCTGAAGATATAGCTCAGTGGTAGAGCACATGGTCTAACATGCACAAGGGAGACCTTGGATTCAACCCCCACCGGAAGAAAACACAACAACACCCTTATCCACCTATGTTGAAGTACATTAAAACCTGTTTTATTTTCTGCCTGGAGATAAGACTACTAGCCTACTATTTTTGAGGCATGGCCCTTTTCTTTGTTTTTCCTAGTGACAGATGCACACTGAGTCACTCACATTCTGCCTCACAAGCTTTGACCAGCTCAACATGTGAGAGGACATTGGGCCACTTGTCAACAGTCTGAGGCCAGGGCCTAGGGGATCCAAAAGCTCCTGGCATCAGCTCAAGTCCTCACCCTAGTGAGCTCAGTGTTCTCACTGAGCTACCCCACCAGGAAGAGTCCAAGGATGTAGCACCTCTCTGTGCTGCTCCACATCCTTGAAACAAAGGGACCCACAATAAAAAAAGAACTAGACATTTCAATCATACCCACACATGCACACACACACATACATACACACACACAGATAGAATTTCCTCAAAATCAAGCATTCATTTAAACTATCTACTCTGACAGGATTTTATATCCTAATAAAGACATATTATCACTAATGACTTTAAATATTTATCTCTTATTACTGATTTCTCTGATTTCATGTCCCTTCCTCCTTTAGCATAACATCCTTTGAGGTTTTTTTTGCTTTTCTCTTTTCTTTTGAACATACAGTTTTAGAGAAAAAAAAATCAAAACCTCTCTCTGGATGGCTGCTATGTCTATTCTAGGTGAGATACTGCCCTTAATTCTACATATAGAAAACATACTCTTCTTTTTTCTTTTTTTTTAATTTCATTTTAAAGACAGTAAAATCCAAATACAAAACAGAACAAAGTCAATCAAAACAAAGCAGTAGAATTGGTACAGAACTTCAAAGCAAGATACTAGGAAAACAATAGCTACTGTAGTATATCTTGTTATTGTTACAATAGTTGTCCATTCCATCAGGTATAGCAAATTCAAACCAAAAACAAAACAGAAAACAACCAGTCAAAACAGAATGCTGAATAAAGCAAAACAGTGAGAACATATTGGGCCTCAAAGACAAGATAGAAGGAAATCCCCCATATTTGCTACACTGCATAGAAAACATATTCTAAAGGAGAAATATTCTCCCAGATTCTTCATGTTTATGGTATTGATTCAGATTTGAGGCTTTTATTTTTTTTAACATTCTGGCTGCAAGTGCCAGCAAATCATAGCACCAGATGCTCATTACATGGAAGAACTCTGACATTGGGAAGTCATGACAGAAAGTGCCCAGATGGATTGCTGCTGGTCACGCCAGGAGTTTCCACCAAACACTGCCTCCTCCGTGCAGGAGGTGACCACCTGGGCAGTGATCCCTCTGCAGGAAGGCCCTGATGATGATGTAACCCACACAACCTCACATTTGAGGGGTCCTGAAATGTAAAGCAATCTCAGTTCACCTCCTCTTGACATACAATGGAAATGTGCAAGGTGGGTGAATGTATTTAGATTTTAAAAGGAAAATATCACTTTCTATCAATAAACATTTAGTAGTGTTTTCCAATTTAAAAAATTTTTTTTTCTTTCAACCCAACCTAAATTCTTCAACCTTCACTCCATACCTTAATTTTATTTCCCCATTCTGTGCCTAGCTGTGATGGCCATAGTCTTTGTCAACATTAATAGAGTCTCGATAAATCATTTTTTCCTTTCAGTTAACAATAGCTGGTATTGCTTTCCAATCTTCTTTTCTTCTCAGTGGAGTTCTCCAAAAGATTTTTTCCAGAAATGGATGACAGTTGGGATTTGTTGTTGGCACATATGTGGATTTTTTACATCTGTATGCCCATGGCAGTCTAGCCCATTGCCTCACATTTAGCAGGCTTTCTATAAACAATCCTGAGAAAATGTGAAATTGTTCATTAGCAATGTTCCACAAAAGGTGGAGTGTAATTTAATGGGCTTCCATGGCTAGATACTGCTATTTATTTAGTTGCAGTTTTCTATGATTTTTACCATACTGAAATAATCATACTTCCATCAACAATAGTATCTCTGAGTCTCCCTAGAAAACTCAGAAGCTTAATTCTAATGATTGTCCTAAAACATGAACCTGAACATTGATTTTCTAGCATGTACTCAAGCATTTAATCTGCCATCAACAAAAATCTTGCTATATGTTGGCAAAACTTAACACCTTACTAATATTCCTAAAAGATCTATTCTATATTTTTAATTCTGTGCACTATAAAAGCAAAAAACTCTTCCATGGCCAATAGGCGCTGTTGGAGTTGCCAAAAGGACATAATTTTAGTAAGAACTTGAATTAAATTTTATATTGAGAATAGTTTTATACTTCAATTAAGTAGTATTTTATTTATTCTTAAATTAAAATTTAAAATATATATATAGGATACACTGTGATGTTTGATGCACATATATATTACAGAATGATGAAAGCAAATTAGTTAATATATCCATCATTTTACATGCTTATTTTTTGTGATTTTTAAAATCCACTCTTTCACCAATTTTCAAATATAGAATGCATTACTGTCAACTCTAATATGCATGGTGAGAGGTGGCTGTCCAGGACTTACCCTTCTTGCCTAACTGGAACTTTGTCCCCTTTAAAACCAACATCTCATTTTCTCCCCACTCTACCACATCCCCAGGGTAACCATCATTCTACTATTTATTTTTAAGAGTTCAACTTTTTTAGCATTCATATACAAGAGAGCTCATGCTGTTCAGTTACTTTTTAAATAGAAATTCAAGTGTTGGAGATGTGGCTCACTGGTAGAGAACTTGCCTAGCATGAGCTAGGCCCTGGGTTCAATCCTCCACCCCGCAACAAAGAGAAAGAACAAGGAACATGGACATTATGATAAGTAATGAATATTATGATAAATAACAACAAAAATATTTTGGTAAATAAAATAAACCAGACACAGAAAGGCAAATAATTATTATTTTAAATATACACATCTAGTTAGTAATTTTATTACCTTACTAAATTTTTTCAATTTTTCCTATGACATTGATAATTATTTTCTAAATGCTTATTAAATTTTTCATTTTCCTAGAGAGCTTATTACAGTAACTAAAAATACATGTTCTAATATGTATGTCTGCCAATTTCACAGTACATTTCTTGAAGTCATGTTTAATGGAGTACTACTCTGCCATAAAGAAAGATAAATTTGAGTCATTAGTAGGAAAATGAATGCATATTGAGCCCATAATGTTGAGTGGAAGAAATTAGACACACAAGCTTAACCATCCCATCGTTTCTTTTAAATGAGAAACCCACAGTATAAATAAAAGACAGATGACAGGAAATAAGGAGATAGATCTTTCTGCAATAAGAAGGGAATCAAGAAACAGAAGAAGCAGAGAGAAGGGAGTTTTAAAAAAAGGAATTGGGATGTATTGTGTGCATGCACCGTGTCCATACAAGGAAAAACATGTACTGCAAACACGGACTAATGAAATAGGTAAACAAATCTCAGTGAGAGGATGCGAGATATTTGGAATGACCGTTATTGATATAAGCTAACAGTCAAACAAAACTCCCTACCTTTTAGTTTTTGATCATAGTGGATTCCAATTCTTAGTGGATATTTTTCACGAGACTAATATTTCCCCGACTGACAAAGACACTTCATTCTTGTTCAAACATATGTGCGCGCACACACACATACACAGGCAGCTCAATAGTGGGACAAAGTTAGAACAAAATATCAGAGAAAAATGAAAGACAGTTGTTTGTTAGCAAAACTCTCTCCATAGAGCTCTGAAAAGTCTTACACAGGTGGAATCACCATGGTCACTGTGCAAATGGCCTTTGCTTAAAAGAATGCTGCTTTCTCAGTGGTTCTATGGGAGGAAGGCAGTTTATAAAGTAAAAGGTTGGGGAGGTGCCTCCTTCATTATTGGAAGAATTTATGTATAGGTTTTCTTTTCTTGGATTCCTCAGTAAATTAGTACACCTGAGTCTACTGACCTAATCTGGAAATCTGTCCTCAAAGCAAAGAAAGAAACATTCAGGAGCTTTTAACTCTTTATAGTCCCCCTTTGAGCCTCCTGGGAACCCAGAACCAGAAAGCTAAAGATTAGTGAGTTACACCCCCAGCCCCGACGCTTTCCTCCAGTAAGGTTAATGATTATCCAATTTAATGGTTAGGATCCCATTTTCCAGCAACAGCTTTAAGTAGTAGATTTCGTGGTATGTTTCAGTACAGATCATGCCTAATGATTAAACTGAAAGGTGAAGTTTTAATAATGACGTTCAAACTCTGAAGGGCATTTGTCTGGGTAAGTGACCTGAGGTACAACTTAGTTTCCCACAAACTCTTTAAGCACAGCAGAAGTTCATACTTTGAAACACTTTCTTCTCTTCTCTACTCCTCCCCCTAGTACTCCTGAAGTTCTCCACCCTACTAAGGAAAAAAATAAAAATAAAAGAGTATATCCAAATTTCCTTGAATGAAATACAAAATGAGGGTGGTGTGTTCAAGAGGGCTCAGGAGAACAGCTCTCCCAAGAAGGAGGCTAATCCTTCTGGCAAGGCTCCTGCGAGGGTCTGATTCTAATTTTAATTTATAGCTTCCTTTTTCTCTCCAGTACTGGGGATTGAGCCCAGGACTTTTACACTAAGCTATATCCCTAGTCCTTTTTATTTATTTATCTATTGAAAGAGGGTCTTGCTAAAGCTCAGACTTGCAATCTTCCTGCCTCAGCCTCCCAGAGTGCCAAGATTACAGACATGGGACATCACCCCTGCTACAACTTCCTTTTTAAGTCAGCACTTCTCTGAAGTGTAGGTAGCATACTTATTCGTGAATGGGTCACTTTGAGTAAGGTGAGCTTGACCTGCTTCTTCTTGTCCTTCCACTTGGGACTGATATAGATAGATAGATAGATAGATAGATAGATAGATAGATAGATAGATAGATGATAGATAGACAGATAGATACAAATCATAGCAAGGACCACAGTATTTTTAAGAGAGTCTAATACAGTGGTACCTTGGTTCACGAATTTTTTTTTTTTGACAGGGTCTCACTATGCAGTTCAGGCTGGCCTTGGGCTCACTTTGTAGCCCAGGTTGGTCTTGAACTCACAATGATCCTCCTCCCTCAGCCTCCCGAATGCTGGGATTACAGGCGTGTGCCACCACGCCCAGCTACGGTTCATGAATTTAATTTGTTCCGCAATTCTGGGGTCAATGGCCACTGTCATGTTCCTTACCCAACAGAGGTCACAAACAGAAGCAAATTTTGCCTAATGCTTCTGTTTGTAAACCGAATTCCTTGCAAACAGAAGTGTCCAGGAACCTAGATACAGCATTACAGTACTGTACAAAATTGTGAGTGGTCAGCGTTTCTCCATGACCTATGAAACTCACACCATTTCTACATACTCATGGTGAGTTTGCCACACACAGAATAACGTGAGTGGGGCATTGAGATAGGCATCAGTGAAAGGACTTTGTCTCTGGGATGATATGGCACCAACCAGACCCACAGTGTAAGATGGCACCTAAATCCACAAAGACTTTGGAGCAGAAGCTTGGGAGAAGACATAAGCATGGTTACAAATGCCACAGGAATCCACAGAGATCTTGGGAAGGAGGCTGGGAATTCCAAAGCTGAGTAAAGGAGGTCCTATTTATCCTGATCATAAGGAAATGGACAGCCCAGCTGTCATACAGACCACAGTGAGTCACTTAGATGTTTATGACCCTTGGAAAGTTGAACAAGGTTTCCAGGAATTAATTGTGTTTGCTACTCCTCAAAAATGAGTCCCATTATTCTCTACTCCATCATCAATAATAAAGCTCAAAATGTTATTTATCTAGTTCCCAAAATAGCACCCTTGAATTCAAGAAATGTGCTTCACACCAAGTTCTATGACGAGGGCCAGTGTTGGCAGAATGCAAATCAAGGTGCAGTAGGCAGGAAAGGCTAGCGGAGCAGCAAGCTCCAGGGACAAGGGCAGAGTGTGTCTGTCACACAGGTGACAGCCAAGCTCTCAACATGCAACAGACACTTGTTGCGTGGACAGCATTCATTCAGTGTACTCCAAATTATGCTAGAGGAAAAAATAATATCACACAACATTAACCTAGAACTAACTTTGTCCCCAAAATAAAACCTAAATAGACTCACTCTATAAGAAATGCAGAATAACCAGTCATGTACAAGGCAAATGGATGGCGATCTTAATTGGCTGAAAATGAATGCAAAATTGTAGAGAATTAAAACCGCTGCCATTCTATTAATGCTAATTATAATAGATTATTAGCAGTTTTCCTAGAAATGTACCATCTAACAGGCAATTTTGATGCATAAATTAGAGTCTAATCAGGTGAAGTCTGCCAACAAGAAGCCTGGAGTCTACAAAATCAGATTTACTGACTTACTTTGGCACTCAGAGAAACCATAGAATGACACTGAGAAAGGCAGAAGAGGAATGTTTTGGTTGGATTTGGGTTCCCACTGAAGGATTCTAAGAAGATCTCAGAGAAGCAGAGGTCAGTTCCAGACTGACTGTGGCTTGAAGTAAGATTAGAGGAGTGGGGTTCCTCAGGGGCTTCTATGAGACGGGGCAAGTTCAGCACATAACAATCCCCAGCAAAGGAGGGAATTGTGCAGCAAGTGTGCAAGCATTTCCAGCAAGGAAGTAGGACTAGAACCACTCCAAGAGGGGGGCTGGGGAACTTTTCCGATGCTGCACAGCTTGGGGAGAGAGGAAGTATGCTGCCAACTTTGCCAGCTTTCTGGGTCTACCCTCCAAGCCTGATCAACAGCAAGCCTGCCTTGTTCCGTATCCTTCTGTGCCGGTTTTCACCCTTTCTGCCACACACGGGTTTTGAGTCTTTTACAGATAGAAGCATTAAATAATTCCCTCCCCATCAAGTTGTAGAAAGGAGAACTCTCAATATTTTAATCTAAAAGAAAGAGGCCAAACCTAAAACATTCTGTTGTATTTAAAACCATTTCAAACTGACCCATAACTCGATCCCATCTGCCCTGCCTCAGGCCTCCAAGCATTCAGCCTGGCGCCCATGCTACTTCACAAGGTTAAAACACAAAGGCAACAGCCACGACAAGAGCTGGTGAGCGAACCACACAGGCAGACTCAGAGGTGTCCACTGCGTGAGAAGAGGGGACTCCCACAGACTGCTGAAGGTAAAGAAGGCTAGAAGGCGCTAGCAAGTTGACTTAGAACATGGGAGCACAGAGCGAGATCTGCAGCTGGGCTGAGAGGAGACAGCAAGAGAGGACTGAGGCGCTACCAGAGTCAGAAGCTGAGAAAATTGTCTTCTTGAGAACCACCGCTGATGTGGGGAGACTTGCTGGAAAGATATAAATATAGCTTACACGATGACTGAGAAGCAGAGCGAGAACACAGGGCAGCCTAGGAGGTCTCCTTACCAGGTGCTAATGAAGGCAGGATCTGTGTGCAGAGAGGCCCAGGGGAGCCTGCCCTGAGCCCATGCAGTGTCCTAACTTCAAAGCAGGTGTAAACCACCACTACAAAGCCACTGGATTCCTTGTTTCTTTTATTCCTCTGCATTTTGCTTTGCCCACTTTACTCCTCCTCCACCACTCCCTCTGCCACCAACCTATTTGCCAGATAACACTAGATGTTTCTTTTAGATGAGTGGAAGAGCTCCAGGTTTGCCTTTCTGTGTCTCCATGATGGGGTCACAAAGGAAGAGGAATAGGAATAGGACTGTCTGTCCTTTAAGTGTCTCTTCACAGATGAGCCTCATGGAACAAAGAGGAGAACCACAAAAAAAAACTTCAGATGGCAATACGGCAAGTACATTCTTGTTACCATAACCTGCAGTCAGCAGATGGGCACTGTTCTATCCGAATGATTACCTACAAAGACTTGGGTATCCCACACCCAAGTGTGTGGAAGATCAGAGAGAAGGGAAGAGATGTCAACTCCCAGAATACACTGCGGGTTCCCAGTCAAAATGGTTAGGACTCCCTGCCACATGTTCTACACAGCCCCGCAGAAAGGCAAAGGACTTTCTGTAGTAAAGTGTACTGAGAATAATTAGAATGAATACTTTTAAAGCTATTGGGAAAATTGAATCATGCATGCCAGTGTGGTGGTTTTTGCTATTCAGGCTCATCAAAAACCAAAGGTCTGAGGGACATGCCCCCAATTTTAGTGAAGAAGTAATTCTACTCATCCTTCATAAAGACATGTCTTTGGAAAAAATTTTTCCTGCTACTGTTGCACCGAACATCCTCTTGAAACTGTTGTAAACCCTCCAATTCTGTATATTCATGCTCTAAGTCTACTTCAAAATAACTCTCTGATGTCCTCCCTTTATAAGTAAATTATAATGTCTATAGAGTTTTTTCTCAGTGGACATTAATGCTTTAAAGAAAATCCTCACTTAGATCAAGAAAAGAGATGCTATAATTTTTGTAAAAAGGCAATCTGCTCTCAAGTTTTTAGCATAATCCTCTAGCTTATAAACTTGTTGAATTCCAAAAGCCTGATTGTAAATTGCTTGTAGAAAAAAGAGGTATTTCCCAAGGGTCAGAATTACAGTACCCAGGCAGTAGGTAGGTTCTCAGGGAAACCTATTATACTTTTTCTCTTGTGCTCTACCTCAAACAGCCACACTCAGTCCTTATCCATGGAGGATATTTTCCCCAATTACTGAGGATGCCTGAAACCAACTCTATGCACACTACCACTTCTCCCCCATATACATAACTATGATAAAGTTTAATTTATAAATCAAGCACAGTAAAAAAAAATAGCAAGAATAAAATGAGAAAATTGCAACAATATAATACAATAAAGTTAGGTGATTTTCACCTTTTCACTTATAGGAAACACTTTACAGCTACTCTTTGCAAGCATTACTATGCGTGTAAGTGTGACTTGAGCACAAGTCCTGCAATACAGAGACAGCCCATCCGATAATCAGGACAGACACTAAGTGACTAATGGGAAGATACCATATTTCCCCCAAATAAGACCTATCTGGAAAATAAGCCCTCGCATGATCTTTCAGGATAAGCCCTACCCCTAAAATAAGCCACTAATTAAGATCACCAGTCACACAGACACGTTGAGTACTTCCATTGCAACTCACAATGGATGCATTGAGTTACAATGGATGCACTGAGTTTAAATATAAATTAGTAAATAATATTATTCACTTTGATACCTAAAATAAATGATAAATATATAATAATTATTTGTAAACAAGCAAGGCACTGCCTTTGGATAAAAGGTAAGTCCCTATGTAAACAGATGAATAGGAGACTCATTGCCAAATGACCAACTGGAGTACAGACACAACACACACAAAACATGCACAAACTGAAAGAGCAATAAGATCCAAAATGTACAATAGATATTGTAATAATGAAAAGGAAAGAAAGTGCTCGAAATTAAAGGACAGCTGGGATAGGGGAAAGGAGAACTGGAAGAAAGGAAAAGATTACATGTATGTAGGTATACACATATAACTGTATGTATGTATAAGTATGCAAGATGGATAACTATACTACTAATTCTCTGTTAGTTCATCAAAAAGAACAGTTTGTGTTGTCATTGTTTGATTGATCATTTTTTATGCCTAGATCTTGTAATTTGAACAACTACTTCTAAGATAACAATATGTAATATATTAACTAGTATTGATTTCTTACTTTTTTTTAATTCTGTATTATTTCTACCTTTTTTTCTGTTTTTCTTTTTAAAATAAAATAAAATCTTAGTCTCATGTTTCCACCAATTAAAAAATGCACATTTGATAACAAATGGATGTGGCTGTGTCTAACCTGAACCTTCATAATTCAATATGTCATGTGTCATAATGACACACGATGAGCAGCCTCCATGGGTAAGAAGTGCTCGTTTGAGGGCAGTTCTATTCCTAGACATGAGAGACTGGGACCAATGTTTCTACAGAAAATGTAGACACAAGAAACTCATGCCAGAATTCAGGGTTTGGAGAGTTATGATAATTTTCTAGGGAAGATGACATGACTATATTTGAATAAATGTAGATTTTATATGTGTATGTAGGGTTTTTTTGTACATGAATAAATGTAGACTGTAGTGCATGAAAAATAAGACATCTCCTGAAAATGAACCATACTGCATCTTTTGGACCAAAAATCGATATAATAGATGGTCTTATTTGGGGGGAACTATGCTACCACATGCAGTGTGGATACGTTGGGCAAAGGGACAATTCATGTCCCAGGCAGGACTGAGCAGGATGTCATCATAATACTTAGAATAGCCCACAGGTTTAGTCTATTGTTCATTTCTGGAAATTCTCATTTAATATTTTCAGACCAAGGATCACCCTGGGTAAGAAAAGCCACAGAGCGTGGCACTACAGACAAAGGGAGACTGCTGTAATAATGCTGTGGAACCAACAGTAAAGAGACATTTCTAAGAGGACCTATGCTTTCTGAGTTGCTTTTGGGGAATAGTACAAACTCCAAGTCTCCCTTTCTGGCAATGAAAGTAGGGGTTCCTCTTGCACAAAGCAGGCTTTGAGGGGCAGGGCAGGGAGCAGAGTCCCCCAGTGAGGCTGCACACTGTGGTGTGAGCCCACTGCTTGTTGAGACTGCGAGGGAAGAGTGGAGGCGACTGAGAGCTCAGGCACAGCGAGGACACATCAAAAAGCTCGCACACGCAGATTTTCTCCCCTCTCCCTTTGCCTCTGCTCCCAGTATTTCTTCTTTCTTTTCATCCCCACTATTAGGCTTTGCGGAGAAGGGCTGAGAAGAACGAAAGGCAATAGCAGGGCCGAAAGAGTAGAAGGAACTCACCAGTAAGAAACTGAACACAAGAGATAAAGTCTTTTATTTAGAGATAAAGGGTGAGTTTTTCACATTTGAGATGTATGTTCATAAATCAGATCTGTGTGCATGTGGTTCACACATTGGCCCAAACTGAAGAGAAAGTAATGGCCACTGTCCTCAAAGCAGAAGAATGATTCACAAGTTAAACGAACTACAAGCTTCATGACTGCTTCTGCTACTAAAGATAACCTTTTAAGGAGAAAAATTCATTTTCAACAAATTTATTGCAGACACCTGTGGCAACATCTTCATCAAAGGCACTGGAATTCAGAGTAAGTATCCTGTGCTTGCATAGTTTAAGAATTCACACTTCTCAAATTCTACCGCAGAAACCCAAGTTCTACCCCCAATTTCACACAAGACGGCCTACTTCAAACAGGTGTGTGCCCTTCAAACAGAATCATATCCAGAACTAATCCACTGATCTACCCTTTATTTCTGTGTGCTACAGATACTAACTAGTAGTCATTCTTTAGCTGTAATGTGAACACAACCTGACCGGCATATACCTCTGCCTATTTTAAGTTATAAATAGACTATCATTTTCATGGATAATCAATATGACACTTACTGAAGAATCAAAACAACAAAAATATTCATTATTTTAAACAAGATATGGGAACATCACCTCTTTCCACAAATTACTTGAGTAAAGAATATGGCCTCACAGTCTTCGAATACTGCACCATAAGAATTCTTTCTTATGTGACTTTTTCCAAGAGGGCCTTACTTGTTCCTGTTGGGCGTAAGCAGGATGGGAGAGGACTCGGTGAGAGGTGAGGACAGTCTCTCTGGTGTTCAGACTACAAATGTTAAAAATGATTTTCTTTCCTGCTGTTTCTTTCTTGGCAGGTCTCCCACACAGAAGCAGCACTGGTTTATGGGAAAGGCAGCTTCAGAATCTTGTCTGAGTCCAACTACAACTCCCTGTCTCACTGAGACACAAGACTGTTGCCCCAACTTCGTATTTAATATATTCTTTGATGTACAAAAATAATGAGTACATCCTGCAGAATTACTGGACATCCTACTAGAGTTACAAAAGCTACATGAACTATGGTGTCCTAGGTCTCCACTTTGCAAGACTTGCTCCAAGTCTCTGTGCGAGCCTTTGCTGGTTATTAAGCTCAAGTGAATTTTAATACAAGTGACAAATTCAGGTTTTGCTGAGGTGGCAGCAGGTTCAATGGGGTGTCCACCTGTCTCCTTGGAAAGCCTTAGGGACAGTCAGGGTGATCGTGGTCCTTTCAAACACTGTGCGGTCAGATGCAAGTTAGGAAGGGGCATTGAATTTTGGTAAAGATTTATGAGACAGTGTTTAGAAAATCCCTCTACTTGACAGAAAAAATTTATGTGGTTTCAACCAGAGAGCACACAAGTAGAAAAATGGGAAAATTCTCATCCAATGCAACATGTCTTAGGGCACACATTCAATCTCTTTATTTCTGACAATAGCCCAAAGAAAGGACTATCTTTTCCTTAACACATTTACTACCCCATTCCTATACATTTGAGAACTTGTCTCCTATAATTAGAACACCATGCAAACCTCTGAGTCACACCATGAGAAACGAACAAAATGGCAACATCATGTATGTCAGCCTAGAAACTAGAATTTGTATTACCTCTGTGTTAACAACTTCCATTGGTCTTCTCTTCATTTCGCCTATGTCCAAGTAACTGGGAAAAACAAACAAAAGGTAAGGGTGGTTTTTACAGGTTTTAGTCAGTTATGTAAATTTATTTTTACACATTATTAAAAAAGTAAAACAAGTCATAGGAAATGTGTCAGCCTAAAGCAAAAATCAATAGGTATTAGGGAACTAAGAATTGCTTTCAGTGTCACCAACCAGACCCCATATGTGTCCATCCTAACCTTCAAGGGAGTTGGGGCCAGGTGTGGTGGTTCATGCCTGTAATCCCAGAACTCAGGAGGCTGAGGCAGGTGGATTGCTGCGAGTTCAAGGCCAGCCTGGGCTACATAGTGAGACCCTATCTCTAAATAAATAAATAAATAAATAAAGACTTAGGAATGCACCTATTAGATAACAATTTCCCCTTAATAGTTAGCTGCTAACTACTATAGTTTTGTTTTGTGTGTGAACTTTAGAAAGAGTGGTTTCTATAGAAAGCTGCTGAGCAGTTCCATCAATCACAAACTTCAGGTCAAAGGAATTACTGATAGGGAGTATTAAATTAACACTTGAGAAAGGCTGGGGAATCATCACTTTACTGGTACAGAAATGCTTAGTCATGGAGATGGTTTAAATGGTTCAGCATAGAGACGGTGGATGGACTATTTAACCTCTGGGGACACCTATTATTCCATTACTATTTGCTACAGCTATTAACTAATGATCATTCATTACCTACTGTTTAAACACAACTTTAAGGCTTTATATCATTGTCAACTTCAGGCTGAAAGTTCATCATTGTGATCTGGTTCCAGTTTTAAATGGTCCCTAAACTGTGCTTTATATATAAATAGTGCCACATAAGCATTGTAATATAAAAGTATAAACCTAGCATTCATCACCATAGAGGGACAGAGTCATAATCTCAATGACTACAATTGCCAAATTGTCAAAAAGAAGTTTTTATTAGAATTAACTTTGACTACTGAAAAGTTTTTATTGTGGCTGCTGTTTTTGCTTTTTTTTTTTTTTTTTTTTTTTTTTTGGATAGAATACAATTGCTCAATATCTCTGGAAAGTAGTGTATATTTTTTTCTATATACACAGTAGTTACATAGGATAGTACAAACACTACCCTGTAATACAATGAATTTTTTGTCAATCTGCAAGGACTGTTTCTAGCATAAAACCAAAATACTCTGTCATACATAGGAAAGTGATCTCAGATTTAAAAGACTAATGTAGCAGACTCAGTGCCAAAAGTAGAGTCAACATTTCCCAGACCATAGGGACAGTTTTTGGGAAAATAATCTCTAGAATGCTTTGCTAAAAAATAAAGATTTAGCCGGGCATGGTGGTGCACGCCTGTAATCCCAGTACTCAGGAGGCTGAGGCAAGAGAACTGCTATAAGTTTGAAGCCACATGGTGAGTTCAAAGCCAGCCTGAACTGCATAGCAAAACTCTGTCTCAAAAAAGACAAAAAAAATAAAATAAAGATTTAACCTACCTGAAGTTTGATATGGTTCCAAAAATTTTAGAAAAATGCAAATGAAAGAAATTCCAGCAAAAATTTGACTGTTCCCATTTGGAAAGTATTTTGCTATCTTTCCCAGCATCATTCTGGATCTACATGAAAGCCCACAAGTCACCTTCAGTACCTTCTGGCCTCTCTTCTGTTCTGCAAGTTTCTTCATTTGTTATACAGACTTTCAGAGCTAAACATCAAATATATTCAGCATTTAAATCTTGGCATCTTCATTATAGCTGCAGATACTGCTACTTGCACACCAATATAATAAATTAGTAATCTATCAGCACAGAAAACTAAGCGTGGACACTGTTTTAACAATCTCAGTTTTCATGTGTTATTTAAAACCAAAAATAACTGCACCAGTTTCTTATATACATACACAGAGTGATGTGAAATGCCCCTCTACTTGGTTTGGAGTGATGTCCTTTTATCTTGAGTGTTAGTAATACCAAACAAACAAAATTGTTATTTTATTTAGTATGACTCACTGAAATGAGTCTATAATTTCTAGTTGTTCATAGCTTCTGAACCAGTTTTCCACACCCATGAAATCACTTGATGTGGAAATTACTTAATTAAGAAGTATTTAAAGAACTTTGATATTTACAGAACATAGTCATATCCATAGTTTTGCTTTTTATAACAGCCCTGTAAGGTAGAAATGGTTGTGTTCCTTTTCTATATCAAGAAACTGACCAACTGGTCAACTGGCTTGCCCAAGGACACAGCCAAGAAATGACCTGAATCTCAAGTCTCCTGCTTTATATTATAAGGTTTTTTTAGGCACCATTTCCTCTAGTTCTTTTCTTTGAAGTGAGACAAGGAGTATTTTTGAAGAATAGAAAAATAAATCCAAATTTATCCTTCATCTTCTATAAAAAGATTGTGTGGTATAACAAAAAGTAGAATACACAGAACTAAATTTACATAGTGAATGATGATAATAGAGAACTTCAGTAATATTTGGGAGAATATTTCTACACAATTAACAACAAAATCCAACTCAGGAGGCTGAGGCAAAGGATCACCATGAGTTCAAACTCAGCCTAGACCACATAGCATATTCAAGACCAGTCTGACTTATATCTGAGACCCTGTCTCAAACCCTACTAAAAAAATCCAAAATCATAGATTTATGATAAAGATGTTCTTGTTATCCAGAAGCCCAAGATAAATTTTAATTAAAATATTCTATTTAAAAACCATGCAGTGTGGAATTTCCATAAGATACAGCAATTTCACTCCTAAGTATATACCCAAGAGAATGGAAACTTAGAAACAAGTGCTCATAGAAGTATTATTCATAATAGCCAAAAAGTGAAACAACCCAAATACTCATCAACTGCTTTATGGATAGGCGAATTGTGATGTCTCTACAGTGCAGACTATTATTCAACAGTAAGAACAGTGCTACCCAGAGCCATGATACAACATGAAACCTTAAAGCATTAGGAAAGTAAGTCAGACATGAAGGGCACTTATTGTCTGATTCCACTGAATATGAAGCATTCAAAATACACAAATCCCTAGACATCAGAGATTCATGGTTACCAGACCATGGGGGAAGTAGAGATCAGGAAGTATGAATTTCTTTGGTAGGGGAATGGCAGAAATGTTCTAAAATCTGTTTGTGGTGATGGTCGCACAACTTGTGCATACACCAAAATCACTGAAATGGATATATTGAATGTTGTGTAAAGTACATCTCAGTAAAGCTGTAAAGAAAAAAAAGAACATATAAAATTCCGCCTGCCGCATACTGCCCAACTCTACCAGCTCTCACTGAGATTTAACTTTAACTGTTTCACCTCGTGCACTTATCTCTTGTGCTTTGCGTTAAAACTAGATGCCCCTGTGGTCTCTGTCGTTAGATTAGGAGCTCCTAGAGACAAGGGGTCATGTCGTGTTCATCCTTGTTCCCTTATAGACCTCAGAAGGGCTTGCTAAGCCATTGAGTAGCTACCACCAGTGATCGCCCTGTGAGGGAGTGTGGGAGTGACTCCTGTCGTTCCAGCTGGAGACAGACAGGTAAGTAATACAGCAAGCCACTAAACTTCTGCAGGCGTTAAGCTACCAGCATGCACTGGCAGGTGGTGAGGGGAAGTCACAGAACTGGTCTCTTCCCATATTAGGAACCAAAGATTCCAAGAATATGAACAATGGTGGATGTGAAGTAGTTTTCCCCTTGTGATAATATAGCATATCACACTTTGGAAGTGATCTTTAAGAAATCGTCATTTAAACTAAAAAGATGGGATGAAAAAAAAAATAATAATAATAATAATAAGGAAAAAAAGTGCAGAGGGAAAAAGCAAAACAGAAAAAGCATAAATACAGTATCAGTTTGGGTGTTAACCTTGCAAGCATGCTTTTTAAAAATTCTTCATTTACACAAATTTTAAGACTGTGCCTACTGCCACCCAAGTAAAACCCCTTTTGCCGTCCTAGTTTCAACCTTCACCTCCAGCTGCAACGGGGTTCCTGAGAGGCAGCACCCCAAGTCGTAGCCCTTGCACACACCCCCGGAGAAGTGGATGGGGCGGGGGTCACTCGTCGCCTTGCGTCCCCCACACGCCACACTCACTTGAGCTTCTTGAAGGCCTCCCGGCCCCCAGCCACGTAGTTGCCGCCGCTCTCGATCTGGTCCAGCTTGTGGATGCGGTGGCCAGTGCGCGGCGTGTAGATGTTCCTGACCGCCCCGAAGGGCGCCTGGACGCCGCCCGTCACCTCCTTCAGGAACACGTCGAAGCTGGACACTTTCTTCTCGTGGATGACGACGCGGCGCCCCGCGAAGAACGGGTCCCCGTTGCGGTACACGAGCACGCTCTTCACCACCGGCTGCGACAGGTGGCTGGACTTGGCGCCCGGGCCGCTCATCTTCCCCAGGGGACCGGGCCGGCACCGCCTCTGCGCCGGCAGCCTAGCGGCGTGGGTCGCCTCCTGCAAGGGACGAGGTTGACAGCCGGGCCAGCAGAGGACGGCGGCGCCGCGCTCGCGACACCGGGTTCAGGGGCGCAGCCTCACCTGGGCGCGGCCGCACCTGCTTCCCACAGCCACGCTCACCTGGCACAGGTGCGAGGGGCGCCCCAGCCGCCCGCACGGGCCGGGGAGGGGACCTGGGCCACGCGCGCGCGCGCACAGACACACACACACCGTAAATACGTGGGACTCAGCTTCCGCCACGCGTCTCCGCCTGTCACTGCGCGCAAACAGCTTGGCGTTCTCTGCCCCTACTTGGCACCCTCCCCACTTGATATACTGTTCGCTCCCGAAGTAAGTTAAGACCCGGCCTGGACTTGCCTAGATTTTTCTCTGCTGAAAAATAGAAACCTAAAATGCACAGAGACAGAGACAGACAGAAAGACACAGAGACAGAGAGACACAGGGAGAGACAGAGAGACCGAGAGACAGACGCCACTCCCGCGTGTCCAGGACCCCCGATGACCAGCGCCGCCCGGTGGCGAGGCACGGCGGGCCTGACCTGAACCCCACGGGCAATCTCGGGGTCCCGGGGCGCCGCCCGAAATACCTGCGGACCCTCGAGGCTGCGGCTTGTTGGCACCGTGGTGACCCGGCTGTCCCTCCGCCGCCTACTTCCCTCTGCGGGCCAAACTCAGCTCTAGGGAGCCCGGTTGTTACTTTCCGCCGTTTCCACGGCAACCACAGCCGCGCGGGACCCAGGCTAGCTGCAGCCCTGCGGCCGGCGCGAGAACCGCACGCCCGGGCCAGAGACCTGCGATCCCGCCGCACAGCGACGCCTCCTGGGCGCGGGCGCGCGCAGGGCGCTGGACACTTGGCTGCGAAGAGGTTTGTCCAGGGGGAGCTTCTTCATTAGGAGGCTGTGTCCCAGCGCCTACATGCAGGTTGATCGTGCAAATTATCAAATGCGGAGAAGAATTTTGAGAGTATTAAGAACCTCAGTAAAGTGTTTCGTCCAGTCCAGATCAGGACACATATTGTGGGACCAAGAAATTTTTCTTTAAAAAGTTGAAGACGGTACTTTAGTGTACGCTTGTAATTCCGACATTCTGGGAGGCTGAGGCAAGAAGATGGCAAGTTTCAGCCCAGCCCTGGCAACGAAGTGACTTAGCGAGACGCTGGCTCAAAAACTTGAAATCTCGTAATTCACCTCTGTCAGTGTTCCTTAGTCCTCCAAAATCTTACTGCTATGTGTCATGTCCTTATTTTATAACCAGGTGGTCCTAACTGATCATTCGTGAGAATAATATTTGTCATTAATTGAACACTTAACCGTGTACCAGGCCTTATGTTAGGCACTTTGCATAGACTATCTAGTTTAACGTTCATACAACCTCCAGAAGTCAGTACTACTGTCTCCTCACATGAGGACACTGAAGTGTAGAGAAACCAGACCTTTACCTGAGGCCCCAAAGGAGGATTCAACCCTGCCCTGTTTTACTCCAAAGCCTCCTCCACCACCGTGCATTGTCGACGTGACCATGAGTGTGAGGCATTGCGACCTGGGGTGAAATCTTCTACTAAAGACTCAGGACACATTAATGTCATGGTAACTAATTTTCCAAAAAATGATCAAAGAGTAGAGAATCCAGAGATAATAATAGAAGAGAGAAATTTCATGAGCTGGTGATGGGGATACACAAATCGAAGAGTAAATGAGGAAAACAGCTCTGCAAGTGCACTGCCATGTGACTCACGGGCAGAATTTGCATTTGGAGGAGTGGGGGCAGTGGCTAAGCATCAGTACCCCCAACAACCTAAGGCTTCCTGACACCTGTGCTAACCCAGCACCCAACAAAGCATGTGGCCCTGTGTGCGAAAATTAAAAATTTCCAGATGACAACAACTGCACATCAAGCCAAGTACAGGGTCCTTCTCGGTGTGGGATGCTGTCACCAGTCCACGAAGCCATGCACATCTGCATTCTGATGCCTCTTGTGGTGTCTCCTGTCCAGATTTGTCTCTTGAGCTACCTGTTGCACCTGATGTTGTCATAAATGCTTAATGGTTGGCTCCTAGAGAGGAGGAAAAGGCCTTGACTTAGACATAACATTTGCCAGTTTCTGTAGTTTACTCCTCACACAGCCAATTTCCAGCTACCAGTCTGACATCACTGAAGGCAAGAACTGCACAGTAGCACAACATTGTGTGGTATTTCAACAACGCAGATGTGATAGACACAATCTCAAGGGCAGAGAGAATAGTTGTTTGGAAGATTTGTTATATTATCTTTATTTTCAATGTAATGTATTCAATTGTACATTTATATAGTTTCATTCTTAATAGTGAATGCATCTAAAATTCCTGAAAATTTAACAGTTGGCGCACCTGAGCCACTCAGCTCCTAGCACACTTGCTCCTGGATAGCTTCTCTAGACCAGCTAGAGGAAGGTCTGGAACCCAAGTGCTCTGCTGGTTTCTCAAAATCTCTTTACCTATGTTCCCTTTCACCACAGTGGGCCCATTTATTCATTTGTCCAAAGCTGGCACATACACATTTCTCTCCCTCGTGTATATAACTGTGGTAAAGAAACAGCCAATGAAAGCAGTATTGACAAAAGTAATAACATGTTTGCAATATCTCTCCCTGTTCATTTTGCTTGCTACAGAGTGGTTTCGGAGATTTTTTTTCTCTTGAGAAGAATCCCAACAGTCAGCAAAAGGATTTTTAGGTTACCAGAAAGGTTAGACAAATCCTGATCATAAAGGACTGAGGTGGCATAAGACTCACTTGGATGGAAGCTAAAGAATGTGTGAGACTAACTTTACATGTCTTGGGCGAGTGGTCTGATCATAGCTTCAGAGGATATCGGTATGCTGTGTGGCATCTAGGAGGGATCTCCTTCTGAGGGTTGCAGCCAATGTTAACTCCCTATGGTCTTGTTTTGAGGCCCTATATCATTTCCATTGTTTTGTTGGGTTGGATTTTATTCTCTTTTGTTTTGTTTATGTTAAATCCGATGGCAGGAAAAGCTATTTCAAGGATAGCAAGATATATTATGGTAACAATTTTGGATTTACTGTTGGCTTGTTTTGAAATCCTTTATTGCATTCATTGTTTTGATTTTATTGTTTCTGTTCTATTCTGTTCTGTTTGATTTTTACTATGTTTTAAGTTATCTGCAGCTATTTTGAAGACATCAAAAGTCATTATGGTAACTATTGCTGATTTCATAATGTTTTAAAGTCCTGTATCTCTTACACTGGTTTGTTTTGATTGATTTTATTCTCTTTAAAATAAAAAAAAATTTAAAAAAACAATGTGTGAGAGCACTCAGCAAAAGGCAGGAGAGAGCATTTTGTCTCTAAGCTCTTTCCTAAGTGTGTAGAAGGCACAGACAATAAAAGAGATGGCCAAAGAAGATTCTTAAAGAAGTTTTTCTGTGCATTAGAAATAACACCACCAAGCTCTGAGTCCTTCCTCAAGAATAAATCTCTACAATGCTTTCAATTATATTTTCTTGTCCAAATAATTATTTTGACATAACATTGTGTTTAAACCAGACCATCATGCCCTGAACTTACAAAGATTCTTAAGCCAATCACCAGTGTCAATTCTACCTCTCAAATGTTGCTTGAATCCATCAGCTTATCTCCAAACTCATTTCCCTCTCCCAAACTCAGGGTGGCATCCCCCAGAAGCAGGTTCTCAGATTTTGCTTCCTTACTGTCCATTTTCCACAGAACAGTCAAACTGAAAGGTTGGTTGAAAAAAAAAATGCGTTCACCATTTTCTAGCTTAAAACTCTCTCAATGCTGATATTTTCTAACATGAAATGCAGCAGCATCAATATTGATTTAAAGTTTTGAGC
>RJWM01005921.1:0-88484 GCA_004363535.1 Dasyprocta punctata | reverse complement strand
GCAGCGGCAACAGTGGTGTCAGAGCTCTCAGCCCCACCCACCCCCCGGACCTCTGAGCGCTGCTTCCCACCAGAGTAGCCATGGTCTGAGTAAGTCCACAAGGAAATGTAAACTGACAACAAATCAAGTGGGCAGAAAGCAGCAGGGCTGCGGCCACCACAAGGTCATGTCAAGGACGCTGCCCAAGGGATTCCCCAAACCCAGAGGAGCTCACTGAACATCGCCGACTCCAATCAAACCACCTCTGCCGTTGATTAAAGCACTGAGCCCATGACAGCGCACCCATCTGAAAGAAACCACGGGTTAGTCTTGAAAGTTGCTAATCAGCTTATTATTTTGAAAATGGGTAAATACAGGCACAGAAGCATTTATTCTGCTTTCAGAGAAGCACATTTCCAAATTCTGTGCATTTGGCAGAATTTTTTTTTTTTGTTGCAGTACTATGACCCAAACTCAAGGCTCCCCACATGCTAGGTAAATACTCTACTAGTGAGCTACACCCCACCTAGCCACTTTTTAAAATCTTATTTTGAGACAGGGTCTTATTGAGTTGCCCCAGTTGACCTTCAACTCTTTATCCTCCTACCTCAGCCTCTCAAGTATCTGGGACTGCAGCAGGATGCTGCCACACCTGGTCAATGTGTGAAATCCCCGATAGAAGACACTATTAAGAGCCAAGATTAGAAAATCATCACTGCGCCACTTGGAATGTACTGATGGATCAGTTGTCATCAGAGGCTGTGGGAACTACTTCAGGAAAAGTTAAATGGTAACTTAAGAAAGTTGGGGAGGCTGCAGGCACAGGAACCCAGCTCGAACCTCAGCAGAAGACACCAGACTGCCGAGGAGCTGGTCAAGGAGCACAGCACCGGACCTGCACCCCTGCTGCACTGGAAGAAACAGCTCCCTCGCCCTCCGATGATGGAGTCTTGAGGAAGCCCTCACCAAGAAAGAATTATTAATTCTACTTCATTTACATTTCCTGGTTCCTATGAGCTACAGCTGACCATGGCCCAGAGAGAAGAAGATGGAAGATGACTGTGACAGAGAGAGCCAGGCCAGGCAATGCAATCTGGACACCTGTGGAGACCAAATTCCAACAGACCAACTCTAAAATGATGGGTGGTTTTTTTCCTGGAAAATTAAGAATTTGTACACAGACTGGGCATAGAATAATACTAAGGAATTAATTTGTGTTGGATGTGAAGACACTATTATGGTTATGTTTTAAAATTCCACCTGTTAAAGAAATACACTGTGGGATTTGTAAGGAAGTATATTATGTCTGGGATCTGCTTTCAAACACTCTAGGATGGGGCTGTCATGGGATTATAAATGCAGCATGGTTAGCAAAGGAAACTGCTGAGGTTTGTGATGCATGCATGGGCTTACTAAATTATCTTTGACTTTTTGGGCATCTCTGAAAATTGTATTAAAATAACAATAATAATAATAATGATAATAATTATAGTGCCAATCATCCTGGCAGCAGAAAAAGGCCCAGACATTCTGAATGGGAGCCATCCACGGTGCACCTGGCCCTTCCAGGAGAGTGGGTGTCTGTAGCATCTTTCCCTCAGTCCCTGGGGCACAATACTGGACACTCGCAACTTAAAGGAAGAGGGGTTTATTTGGCTCACAGTTTGCAGAGACTCAGTCTGCAGTCGGTTGGCTCCAGGGCAGGGTGACCTGGCAGAGACGCCTGGCGGAGGAGCACTACTCACAGCATGGGGCACAAGAAGCAGACAGAAGGGCTGGGAGTTTGGCTCAGTGCCTTAAGTGCCTGCCCTGGCAGGCGTGAGGTTGTGAGTTCAATCCCCGGTGCCGCAAAAAAAAAAAAAAAAAAAAAAAAAAAAAAAAAAAGAAGCAGACAGAGTGAAGCCAAGGGAAAACCCAGGGAGGGTCACAAACCCTTCCAGGTCACAGTGACCCAGCTTTTCCAACCAGACTGCATATCCTAAAGGCAAGTCGGCTCTAAGCTCCATAATGCAGTCACCTTCTAAAAGCCCCATCTCTGAGCACATGAGCTCTTGGAGGATGGCTAGATATAAACCATAAGAACCATGCTCGTAACAAACAACAGACAAAGCAAACAAAGGACTCATTATGTGGGTAATGCCACCAGGACACAGGAGCCTACTAAAAGAGGTCCTCATAGCTGGGACAATTTGAGACATAACCTGATGTTGGATTATAGCCCAAAGTTTCAAAAATTATGTGAATTAAAGAAATATATATATGTTTGCATGTGCCTCTGGGTCTAAACTGAAATATATGAGTGAGTCACTGAATTATTAAGTAAATGGAGGAAAAAGGAACAAACTTTCCATTCAGAAAAGTCACAAGTGATTTCCGGACAGCACGACTCCTCGTTGCTTTGGAGGGTGTTGGCCTCCGAGTGACTCCTTCTGTGGAGCACAGCCCAGTGCAGGGTCACCTGAGAGAAGAAAGGCGGCTGATAGCACCGTCTCTGCCGGGTGATCTGGCCGACACCCAGGAACAAGGTCCAGCGATAGCTCTGCCCTGATGCGATGCTGTGAAGAAGGCACTTTGTGTCTGCGGTCTCCCCGGAGATAGGCAACTCCAGTCCAGTTGAGTGAAAAGCAAGGCAGCCCCGAAGTGAGGAATGTGCAGCCAGACAGCAGGCCCGCGTCCCTGGTAACTGTCAGGGCCGCCAAAACCAGGGAGGTCTGCGCCGAGAGCCTGCTGCAGCCCGAGGAGTCTAAGGAGACTGGCGATCCACGGATCGCGGTGTCCTGGTTCACACTGGGGCCACAAGAAGACAAAATTAAGGATATAAAAGTTAAGGGAACAAAACATGGACTTAGCTAATAAGAACATACAGTGTTGGTTCACTTGGTGTAACAAGTACCCACCACAATTTAAAATCTGTTAACAGAGGTAGCCAAGTATGAGATGTGCAGAAACCTGTACATCTAAAACTGCTCAAAAATATGTGCTTTATTTAAAAGCCAAGTCATATATTTTAAGCTCTATACACAATGATAATATCTCAGTAATATTGATTTCTACCACTGTCCCTCTTTATGATAGCAGTTAAAATTTTATTAGAGTAAAATTAAGAACACGCAGGTAAATCATAATAAAACACATCTTAAATGCAAGCTCAAATTTTAGTGATGTTTAAAGAAGGATTAGGAATGTTCCTTTGTGAACCTTCTCTATTGATTTCAAAGTCGGAGAATTAAATTAAAAGGAAAGAAAAGATTATCAGTAAAATTCAAACTAGTTTGCAAAGCATGAATGAAATGATATGATGCAAAAATGTTCTTTCTTTTAATTACCAAGCTGTAATAGAAGTGTCCACTCAACACTGACAGTCAAGCGAGGGATACATTTGGAAACGGATACGGGGTCCCAGCCCAACTAACGAGGCCCTGGGTTAGTCCCCCCACACCCCAGGGTCCCGCGCCTCACTCCTGCTGGGCCTCAAGGGCAGGGCCTCACCCGCCAGCACCCCCGCTCCACCGCCCCCGCGCTGCACCTCCAGGACCCCTGGCTCTCGGCGCTGTTTTCTTCTGCATCCTGTGCCGCCCCTTGGCCATCTCTGCACCTGCCTGTGTCCTGTCTCTCTTCCTATAATGACTCCAGGCAGACTGGACTCGTGCCGCCCTAATGATTTGGTTTTGACTTCATTACCTCTTTCAAGATTCTGTCTCCAAATATCATCCCGTTCCTGAGGTCCTGGGGCTATGCATCGCTCTGTGTGATGGGGACACACAGTTCAGTCAGTCACTGCGACCTATACCATTGGGTTTTGGAGAGGATGGGTGGATTGGAATCGGTGAAGTGTGCAGAAGAGAACCAGTGAAAGTCTGGGGGAGCCAGTTTTGCATCCCCGTGCAAACATCTGGCATCATGGATGTAAAGAGAAGCAAGGCTCATTCTTGCCCAAGTTCTGGAGGTTTCTGACGGTGGTTGGTTGGCCCCTTGTTTCAGGCCTGTGTCATGCAGGAGTTCATGGCAGAGCAAGCTACTCGCCTCATGGTGGCCAGGAAGCACTGGACAGACAGGAAGTGGTGGGTTCCGGTAATCCTGGTAATCCTTTCCAGGGCATGATCCCAGTGACTGCACTTCTGCCCATGGGGCCCCGCCTCTTTAAAGGTCTACCACTTCCCAAAGGAGCCACAGGCTGGGACTGAGCCCTCAACACTGCGTCTTTAGGAGACCACTGCAGCACCCAGCGGGCAGCCGAGATTCAGCTCCCCAGGGCCCTGCACTCAGGGCTGAAGCAGCACTTCCTGTATGTCTGCCCTTCCCCTCTGAACCCCGAGTCTGTGCCCCTAAAGGTGAGCAGGCGTCAGCCCCATGCCCTCTCTGGGGCACCCTGTGCTTCTTCCCTCATGCCCAGTGCTCCCAGGAGCCCAGCACTCAGACTCCTGCATCCCCAGCCTCACAGGCAGGGTCCAGCAAAGGCCAGAGACTCGGTCACATGCAGGGACCCTCGTGTGCTGCTCTTCACACACAAGTTGGTCCATATCGCGCTAAGGAGCTGAGGGTGTGACTCCACTCAGGAGCAGGGCAAGGAGTGTGCAAGTGTGCACGTGTGAAGTGTTCCTGGGCCTGCATCAGACTGGGATGAAGGAGAGCCCAGGGGACCCAGGTGGAGAAAAGAAACCCTGAGCTCCTGCAGGTGCGGAGCAGGCATGTGGCCACTCACGCCGAGCTCAGATCTGTGCCAGGGCCCTGCCTGTTCTGCCCCAAGCAGCCTCTCTGAAGGGTGATTCCCTCAGGCTGATGCCCAGGGGTGGATTTGTCTGACTTTTTTATTCATGCACTGCTAATCTCTCAAAACCTTTAAAAAGTAATAATGACACATATTTATAGATGCATCCAACCTTTCACAGCATTTTGTATACATGACCTAATTTTCTTCTCTAAACAGCCGTGTGCAGAGAAGAACATAAATAACCCTGGCTCATCTTGCATGGGAGGAAACAGACCCAGGGAGACACTATTGCTCGGGACCTGATAACAAGAGCATCGAGCTCAGTCTTCAGAGTTCTGTCCCAGGAAGCCAAAGAGTTCTTCCTGCCAGGAAGAGAGATGAGCAGAGCCCTAAAACTGAATAATTAGGTTTCTGCCTCATTGACTGATGGATTTTAAACTTGAATTCCCAATCACTACATTCGTACCACAATTTTTTGCCATTCGCAGTGCATTTCTCCCTATGCATGTGACATCCCACACGTGTGCTGGCATGAACTTGTGCACAGTGCATGTGCTTGCTGTGGGGTTTACCAGCGATGCAGATGTTCACAGCAGTGCAGCAGAGCTGGTTTCCCTGCGCGATGGAACTTCAGCAGACTCGTCTTGGGTGTGCAGTGTGGTGTGTGAGCACTCACGACATTCAGACTGGGGCAGAGCAACACCAAAGAAAGCACAGGTTGGGCCCCTCGACTGTTCCCAGCAGTCACTGCTGCAGATTCAGGAAGACAGCAGTCTGTGAAGCCAAAGAGAGACTGACCAAAGCCACCTGAACACGCAGCACCTTCAGACGTGAAATGCCATAGCTCAGAAGAACTGATTTCAGATCCATCTGGCTGGAGGGAGCAGTTGCAGCGGACCAACTACCCAGGAAGAATAGCCAGAAAACTGGGATCACAAGCCATAAAGGAGAAGGAAGAGGAGAGGAGGAGGAGGAGAAAGAGGAGAAAGATGAGGAGCTGAAGGAGGAGGAGGAAGACAAAGAAGGGGAGAGGAGAAGGAGATACACTGAGGCATGGGGTTTGCAGAATCAGAGCTGGGCGGAGTCCTGTGCTTGCATTGTTTGCTAGGGCATCACCTACTTTGGGAGGGACCAGCAGGGGACGGATGGAGGCTGGCACGTGACCACTGTGGGAGGAGCAGCACAGGTGAGACACCCGCAGCCTTGAAAGCTCGTGGTGCTGTTTGCTGCTCTCCTGGACCCAAAGCAGAGGAGGCTCATAGGAGTTCCAGAGAGGGGAGGGATTAGAGGAGGTGTGGTTTCCGAAGCCGCCACTGAACCTCAGGCTGCTGGATTTCTGTTTGGGTGCCCAGCCCTGACCTAAATGCCTCCCAGATGGAAGTGAAGCCCTTCTTCAGAGTCGGATACTGTCACCCAGAACCTCCAGGACTTAAACCGAAAGCCCAGCATTGAGAGAAAGATGTCCACATCTACCCAGAAGCAGGGTTAGGGTTAGGGTTAGGGTTACTACAGACCTCAACGTTGTACCATAATGAATATAGTGATAGGGAAACCTTGACAGAATGGAAAGCTGAGATGGAAACTGCCTACAACAAAACCAAAGGCAGAGTAGATGTTATTGATGAGCTATGCAGCAACTATTATGCCACTTGAAACGCAAAGCATTGACCAGTGGTTGCGTTTTATTTGATTCCCAACTTGTGTGGTGTAAAAAGGGTGACAGTTTATGAAGAAAGTAACAAGTGCAAAATATCATGAAGAAATTTTCTTAGAGGATTGGGATAAACTCATAAGAGATAATTTGCAGCAGAGGAAAAACTACACAAAAAATCACGGACTACATTGGTGACAGGGAACAGACAGGCGTAACCTCCCAAAGACCTACTACGACAGCAGAAAAACCAGAAAGATGTCAGCTGTGCCCTCCATGAAAGGACAGGAAAACGTGTGGAGACTACCTTCGGTGTGACATTTGAAGCCAAGTTTATTTTTGTTGTAGAGTCCTAATGATATTTTCATTGTGGTTCACACAGGTTTTGTTTCTGCTGTTATCTCTTAGATCTCGTAAGTGAGTAAATAGCTGATGTGAAAATGTTGATGGCTAGATAGCTATCTTATTTCCCTGCTAAGTGCACACTGCACAACATAGTAGGAAGTTCCCGTACAACAGGAAAAGGAGGGAGATGACAAATACGGCCTTCCACACAGGAAGGGGAAGCCAAGCACACATCCTGCCAGTGTGAGCGAGTGGTGTGCATGGCACACGCAGCTGTCATGCGTGAAAACTGCCCTGAGTGTGCCAGTTGGAGCAAAGATTCTTTCTGTGATAGACTTTTGTTTGTATTTACATCGCAGCTCACATAGGATTTTATTTCTGACATTAATTTGTTAGGTTTTGTAAGCAAACACACAGCTGATGTGAAAATGTTGATGTCTATTCTAAGTACTTGTTACACATTTAATATTTTATTTTATTGACATCTTATTTTCTTATTATTTAGGTGTGATAATTGAAGTAAACATTTTTTTGTAAAATGCTATTGGTATTTTCACTATAGTTCATATAGGAATTGAATTCTGATGTTATATTTTAAGTTTTATAAGCAAGTACACAACTGATGTGAAAATGTTGATGTTTATCCTAAATGCACAATACATATTAAGAATTTAATACTTTATTTTACTGATAAGTTAAGTTTCTATTAACTACACGTTGCATAAAATAATGTGAACCTCCTCACAAAACAGCAAGACCAGCCACATATCAAGTATGTCCTACAAAATGGCCAGGAAAGCAAAACACGTGTGCTGTCAGTGTAAGCGATGCGTGTGTATGAGACATACTGTGGTCGTGTGTGCAGACCGCCTTAGGTGTGATAGTTGAAGTAAAAATTATTTTTTATGAATGCTATTGATATTTTCATTGTAGTTTACATAGAAATTGATTTCTGTTGTTCCTTTTTAGACTTTGTACCCCAAAAGACTCAATTTTATAAACACTCAAATATTAAAAATGCAATACTTTACTTTTGTGGTATTTTTCCTTGTTAACCATTCATTGTTCAAAGTAATAAAACTGATAAAATTAATAATTCATCAATAGACATATTTGAAAGAATAAACATGGATGGGACACTCCCATGGTTGTTCTGCAGAACTACAAAATGTGTGCCGGGAATTTGGCTCAGTGGCCTAACTGCCTGCCTGGCAGGCGCAAGGCTGTGAGTTCAATTCCTGGTACCAAAATAAATAAATAAATAAATAAGTACACAGAAAAAGTGCACTAGGCTCTGAGGGTTTTAAGCCTGGGAAGATGGAGAGAGAGCTCTGGGAGTGAATTCACAAGTCCTGTTTCAGCAAAGGGGCCTGTGTGTGGGGCTCCTGCGGAGGTGCAGATAAATGACAGGAAGACCGGTTGGTGGGAGGGTGGGAGTCCACGATTCGTCCTGGGCTCACCAGCCATCTGGGCTCAGGTCCTGCACAGCAGCTGACCCAGAAGCACGGTCACGGTGACCCAGAGCCTCAGGGAGTCCTGTCCCACTGCAGGACAGCTGCCCAGTGACCGTGTCATGTGCACTGTACACATAGCAGGCTCTTAAGCCGTTGCCTTGCTGTAAAGAAAAGTAACCAGATACAAAGAAAAAGAATCAAAAGAGATTCTGTTTAACAAAGTATTCAAAAACGAGACCAACCTATTCAGAGAATGCCACTCCGCTGCGGTTTTCATGCATGTTTAAGTACAGGTACGGGCGATTCAGAGTTTGCTTTTTAAGGCTCTCATGTGAGGTCTGCATCGCACTGTGAAGACACACCCTCAGTCCTGCCACTTCCCCCGCGTTCTCCCTGCCAAGAAATAACTGCTTTAATCTGCCATGAGAAAAAGGCTGTCAGTTTTGTTCCCCACTTAAAAAATGATATTTATGTACAGAGAAGAAAAAAACGAATTTTAATAATCTTTACTGTCTTTTGTTCCTGAGGTATTTTTGATCCCCATTTTTAAAAGGTGCATAGCACACACTTCTGACTTGGGGAGTCTTTTCTTTGGGTTGCAGAGATGGAAGGAAGCAGCACATCACCAGCCTGCCGACTCACCTCCCCAGGGGGTGAAGGACCTCACCGTCTCTAGCTGCAGCTTCTGCAGCCCCCAGCCCCACTAAGCTTCCTCCTGCAAGCCAGGGTTTGAGGAATCCCCCCTGGGAAAACGGAGTCTCCCTTGGATCTTAGGTACACATGTCCCAGTCTCGTAGGCTCTGGGTATGCCTTACAGAGTGTCACCTGGGTGGCCATGAGCTCCCAGCTCCCCACATCCTCAGGTGGGCCGGGGTGACCTGCAGGAACTGTGAGGTTCTGTAAGCGACTGTAGTGAGGGGTCCGTCCTCGGCCCTGACCTCAGCCTCGCCCTGCCTCCCGCGAAGCATCTCTTCACAGCCAGGGGCTGATGTGCCAGCGCCTCCCTGGCACTGGTTCCACTCACTCTGGAGACACCAGCGCTCTCCCAGGTCCACCCTGCAGGGGACCAAGGAAGACTTTCTCCAGCAAGGACTGGAATTACAAAACCAAGGTCTCCCACTAATGAGAGCCCTTCTGCCCCTCAGTTTTATTATCATGTTGATTAATAATCAGAAGCAGTGCATGAAACTTGGTTAGATCCTGACGCAAAAATTATGTTATAAAAATTATTCTCCTCTCTCTCGAAAAGACATTTCCTGTCTTCCCCATACATGCTTAAATAAAAATACCGTTATTTCTTGCTCTTTTTTCTCCATATCTGGCCCTTGGGTACATTCCCTCAGTCTTAGTGCAATTCTTGCTTTGTGGTCTGGCAACTTCTCACTCTTGACCTGGGGTCGATCATTTCTCCTGAATCCTGGACCCTGTGAAGTGGAGGAGGGCTTCAGCCGCAAATATCCGGTGCTTGGTGCGTCCAGCGCCAGCAGGGTAGAATTTCAGGCCTTTTTAGTAGGTGGCTCTGGGAATGCACACACATGTATACACACATGCGTGCACACACGTCTCTTTGAATTATGAGCTCTTCCTTATGTGTAACAATTCAGAATGGTGGCAACGGAGAGCTGCTGACCCAGTAAATGTATCTTGAGCTATGGGGCATCTGCCAGGACTTGGTGCCAGCGCTGGAGATGGGGAAATGAAAGTGGCTACGACCTGCCTTTATGAACCTCTAGTAGGGGATGGGACAACTGTGTACTGATACAAATACAATGCCAGGTAATTACGCATGTCATAAAAACGGTCAACAAGATAAAGGAATAGAAACTGTACCTTTTATAAAAAGAAAAAAATCTATGTTATAGATATGTGAACAGATATGTCAAAATTTGGGGAAAAATATGAATAAAGAATGAGAAGCTTAGAAAGTATCAGTGCAAAGTGATCATCAGAAAAACAGAAGCTCAAGCGAGAGGACCCAGAGGGGGAGATGAGCTGAGCAGGTCCTATTGGTAGAAATCTCCGCATGGTTGCAAAGGAGTAAGGCAGGGGCCCAAAGGGGCAGGAACCTATGCAGAGCCAGACCACTGGAGTCCTAAACCGTGGTGCAGGCTCACGTTTCTGCCATATTGAAAGCAGGTGTTAACAGCAGGTGGCGGTGCCCACCTGTAACCCCAGAACTCTGTGAAGCTGAGGCAAAACTGCAAGTTGACACACAGCCTGGGCAACTTAGGCACTTGGGAGACTCTGTCTGGAAATAAAAACATTTGCAAAGGGCCAAGGATGTAGCTCATTATGAAGGTCTTAGGTTGAATTCCTCATACCACTAAAATAAAAGGAAGGGAGGAAGAAGGGAGGGAGGGAGGAAGGAGGGAAGGAGGGGAAAAGCAAAGCAAAGCACTCTAAGCAAAGTGGCACAACCTGGTCCCCTGGTCACTGAGTGGGCCAGACTTCTCTCAAGGCAGGAGCTGGCCACAGAGCTAGTGTGGTGATTCAGGCACAGCCTCACACTGAATGCGCGGGACAGCTAGTAATGACCTTGGGGGAAGTGACAAGATCCAGGAGCCAAGTAGAAGATGGAACTCTTAGAATTTGCAGATGGATTAGGTAAAGACATGAAAGAAAAAGTTAAGAACAATTCTTAGGTTTCCAGTACCAAGCCTGGGGAAGGCAGATTTGTGGGACTGACAGAGAGTTTGGGACCGGAGCAAGTTGAGCTCGATTCCCCTGTGGCAAACACAGCCAGGGGAGCAGTGGGACGCACAAGTCTGGAGCTGAAGGCAGAAGATGGAGACGGAGCATGATTTTGGCCACCCTTGGCTAGGACGCATTTGAAGGTGAGGAATTGCACAGGTAAAGCAGCAGGGGACCCTAGCACTGTGTCTTGGTTTTCACTCGTTGCTGAGACAAAATACCTGACGCCCAAAGTTAGGGAAGGAAAGGTTTATTCTTACAGTTTCTCGGGAGTTTCAGTCCATAAAGTGGGCTCCAAGGCAGCATGGGATGACGGGGCTACAGTTCATGGAGGCTACAAGCTGCAATCCACGCTGGTGAGAGAGAGGGCAGAAGCCTGGAAGCAAGCAAGAGGAAGACCCGCCTTCCTTTATACTGTATCTCAGCTCCACCCCTGGGCGGGTGTAGCAGTCACGTCATTAATCCTGGTGCTAGACAACAAACTGATCACAAGCATCAGACTCAGCCCCATCAAAAATATGAGGACTTGGGGGTACATAGCATATCCTATACGCACTGCATCCTCTAGGTCCTGCACCCCGGCAGGACGCTGGCGGGAGATGAAGTGTGGTGGCCCCAACACATGTTTCACTGGATGTGCTTTGACTGTGCCCTCCACAACTCGTGTGTGGACACTGGGACCCCAAGGTGCGGCAGTGTGTGGTAGTGAACCTTAGGAGGTGGAGCCACGCTGGAGGAAATTGATGCCATAGGGGTCCACCTGCTCTGAAGAACAGACAGATGCTGCTCCCTGGCATGAAGGGTCAAGGCCCACAGAAGGGATCACCGCTCTCAAGGGAGGCCACCTGGGACCCTGGGACCATACTCATAGAATCCTGAAACTGACACTTGGGGCAAACGCCTTTCTGCAGAAAGTATCCAGAGTCTGGGACTGTGTCCCAGCAACACCCAGTGCACTGAGCTGCCCCGGGAGGAAGGGTTTCCATGGGATGAGCCCGTGTCAGGTGACCCACAGGCTGGGAGAGACAAGGTTACGCCAACCTGGTTGGTGACCTTTGGATGGGGTGGAATCTAAGCCACTGGAGATTATGATGGAGAAAAGGTTATGGACGGATGGGGGCAAAAATGTGAGGAGTGAAAGTGCAAAGGGAATGCAAAGGGGGTGGAGCAGAGCGGCAGCAGGCTTCTGCCCTGAAGGGAAGCGGAGATAGATGGGAAGGAACAACCGGGAAGGGAAACTCGCAAGAGCTTCACAGTCGGGGGAAATGCCTCCGCCGCCATCTCCAGGACCCGAGTGATTCTGAGACACGGGACCCGGGGCTGACACGAGCACCTGACTGGCTGGGTAAAGCTCATTATGGTGAAACGGTGAAAATCAAGAGTAAGCAATAAAGTGAATGCCTAAGCCACATTCGAATACAATAGGAGAAACTTTCATTTCAGAATGTGAGCACCGTATGTTAAGTGCTCTGGAAGCTTCTTCCCAGGAGGAAGCTCAGAAACCACACAGTCTGGTTCAAAGCTGGACACGTCACCCTGGCAGTGAGTCCCCCAAGCCTCCCCAATCACAGCAGTGAGAGCGATTTGGAAGTGGCCGTTCAGTTGTCCCGAGCAATGGACATTTCCTTTCAAAGACTGTTTCCAGTCTGGAACTTTCTTACTTAAAATTCCACTGAAGCCAGGTCTGCAGACTGTGTTTGATTAGACACTAAATGATAAAAGTCAACCATTGCATTTTTATTACAAAATGGCCTGGCTTGATAGCTTATTTTCTGCCTCTCCCTCTATCTCTACCCGTTCTCTCTCCCAATCCCCTCTGCTCTCATCTTCCCTCCTTCCCGCACTCCTATCTCTGTCTCTGTCTCTGCCTCCCCCCTCTGTAGCCCCAACGGCCTCCTCTCCATCTGCCCACTGCTTTGGGTTTTGAGGAAACGCGGTCAGGCCTGATATAAAGCCAGCTCACAGGGAGATGCCTCTCCAGAACCTTCCTGACTTCCCTGCCTTCAGCCTCTAATACCGTCCCTTCTTTCCTGTTTGCTTTTCCCTCCCCTCTCTTCCTTTTACATCTGTTACTCACCGTCACCTCCACCTTTCTGCTCACAAAGCCCTTCCTATCCTGGCCCGACTGCAGGACAGGACCCGGACCTCCCCGCCTGACAGCGGTGTGGACCCTTCAGCTCTGCTCTCTCTGCGTAACGTAGGAACAAGGATTCTGCACACGGCAAAGGGTGTTTTTGACCTTTAAAAAAATCCTTGAGTTGTCTCTGTGATCTCAGTTCTGTCCCACTGATCCACAAGTCTGTTTGTGCGCCAGTATCATGCTGCTCCATCACCATAGCTTTGCAATGTAACAGAAATCTGAGACTGTATCGCTCCTGCTTTGCTCTAGGTGCTTAGGACTGCTTTTGCTATTCTGGGACTCTTCTATTTTGATATGAATGTTGGGACTGTTTTTTCTAGCATTCTGAAGAATGCTTTAAGTATTTTGATTGGGATTTCAGTACATCTCTATGTTATTTTTGGTCCTGTGGCCATTTTGAGAACATTGGTTCTGCCTGTCCAGGAACAGGGGCTTTCTTTCCATTTTCTGATATCAAATTCAGTCTCTTCTTTCAAACTACTATAGTTTCCATTGTAGAAGTCTTTCACTTTCCTTTGTTGGCTTAATTCCTGGGTACTTAATTTTTTGAGGCTACCACAAATGAAATTGTATTTCTGATCTCTCTCTAGGTGGGTTAGATGTTGTTGTACAGGAATGCTATTAATTTTTGTGTATTGATTTTCTATCCTACTTTGCTGAATTTGGTTATGAGTTCTAGAAATTTTCTTGTGAAATTGTTTGTCTTCTATGTCAAGTATGACTTCTTTCTCCCATGCATGAACCTCCTTATTTTTTTTTTTCTTGCCTAATTGCTCTGGCTAAAGTTTCAAGTATCTATTAAACAGGAGGGCTGAGACTGTTCACCCTCATCTTGGTCCTGATTTTGGAGGAAGTGCCTTTACTTTTTCCCATTTAGTATGATGCTAGCATTGGGTTTGTGATAAATTGCTCTTATCAGTTTGACATACAGGCCAGTTGTGCCATTTTCATCAAGTTTTACCAAGAATAGATGTTGAATTTTGTCAAAGGCCTTTTGTGCATTGACTGGGTTGACCATGTGATGTTTGCCTTGGGTTCTGTGTGTGCGACGTATTATGTTTATTGATTCACATATGTTGAGCTACCTTCGCAAACATAGGATGAAGCCAGCTTGGTCACAATGTGTGATCTTTGTAGTGATTTGTTGGATTCTGTTTGTCAGTATCTTGTTGAGGAGTTTTGCATTCATTAAGGAGATTGGCCTATAGTTTTCTTTTCTTTTCCTTCTATCCAGTTTTCTAAAATAATTTCTTACCCTGTTTTGGTATCAGGAAATTTCTGGACTCCAGGAAAGAGTTTAGCAGTGTTACCTCCCTTTCAGTTTCATGGTAGAGTTTGTGTAGTGTTAGCACTAGACCTTCCCTGAAGTTCTGGTAGAATTCTGTGGCAAATCTACTGCACCCTGGGTTTTTCTTATCTGGAAGGATTTTTATTCTGTCATTTGCTTTTCAACAAAGAGACCAAAAACATGCACTGGAGAAAAGACATCCTTTCTAACAAGTGTTGCTGAGAAAACTGGTTATTCACATACAGAGGAATGAATCTGGACTCCTATCTTTCACGCTGATTCATGTTAAACTCAAATCAAAGATCTTGGTGTCAAACCAGAAGCACTGCACCTGCAGGAAGAAAAACAGGAAAACTCTTGAAGACATAGGTGTAAGCAAGAACTTGCTCAGCAGAACCCCAAGTGCACAAGAAATAACATAATAAGAACTGAGATGATATCTTATTAAAATTTGCATATCAAAGGAAACAAACAACAGAGTGAAGGAATAACTTACACAATGAGAAAAATAATAGCCAATTTCTCCACAGAGGACTAAAATCTGGACTACATAAACAACTAAAAATATAAAGAAATCCCACTAGAAAAACAAAGGATTGTCATGGTTTAGATCAAATGTCTCCCAGAACCGTCAGGTGCAGAATGTGATCAGATACGGGGATACCATGGCTGATTTGCTGGTAGGAGGTGACGCATGCTTGGAGGTAGGTTCCTGGGGTGGGGTGTGTGGAAGGGTCATTCTTGTTCTCAGCTACTCCTTTCTTTCTCTGCTTTCTGGATCCCAGGGGATGAGCACCTGTGTTCTGTCCAAGCCCTTCTCCCGTCCATTTCTGCCTCACAGCCTGCTGATCATAAACTAAAGCCATGAAGCAAAATGAACTTCTCCTACTTTAAGTTGTGAGCATTCAGTATTGTGTTGCAGCAATGGGAAAGTGGCCAACATAGATTTCAGTACCAAGAATGGGATCAAACTGTGAGCATACTGACCTTGTGGTTCAGATGCCTTTGGAAGTGATTTGTGGGTGGTTTTGGAAAGGTTTGGAGATGTCAGTTAGAGAAATCCTAGAATACTATAAGCTGCATTTGATGGAAGATTTAGGTCAGAGCTTAGAAGACCAGAGCACTGATAGACAGCAAACCATAAAGCCGGCTCAGAAGGTTTCTGTTAGAAACAAGGACTCCATTGGCAGTTGGACTCATGACCCTGTACGTTATGCTTTGGCAGAAAATCTGTCTGCATTTTCCCTGTGTCCTGAGACTTCGTGGGTTACTGAGATTAAGGGCAGTGGACTAATTATTCTGCTGGAAGAAACTGCAAGTAAGCTCAATGTTGAGGCTATGGCGTGAGTACTGCTGGCAGTTTTTGGCAAGACCTACAGTGAGAAACATGAGAAAAGAACAGATTTGAATGATTTATGAAAATTTCTGTCTTGTCAGAAGGGAAGCATCTGCTTGGTTTCAGTTTTTCTTGGGCTGTAGTCCTTTTTACCCCGTTTCTATTTTAGAGTGAGAATGTTTACTCTGAACCATAGCTTGTCAGTAGAGCTTAACTTTCTTCTTTATTTTTACAGAGCTCACAGTTAAAGAGTTGGCCTGGAGTATACAAGGAGACTTTGAACTTGAACTTTTTAGAAATGTTGGATCTGTTAAGACTTTGGTGATTCTTAGAGACAGACTAAACGCATTTTACATAATGGACATGAATCTTCTGGGGGCCGGGGCAGTACGATTTATATCTAAAAAGTCCTTGCAATTCTCATGTGTGTTGGAAGGTGATTAGTTCATGGGGATATTTACAGCTGACTTTCTGGGGGGGCACTGATTGGAGGTGGGTCCTGGAGGCGTGAGTTGGGTGTATTTTTGTCCCCGTCTCTTTTCACTTCTCTATGCTTCCTGGCTGCCATAGGATAAGCAGCCATCCTCAGCCAAAGCCCTCCCACCATGCTGTTTCCTCCTTGGAACCAACTGCCCAGGGACTGAAGGCCAGGGTAAAAATAAACTTCTCCTCATTTAGGTTGTGAGCATTCGGTGTTTTCTCCCAGCGATTGGAAAGTGACTCAGACAAAGACCCAGTCAATGAATAGGCAATTGAAATAACTAAACACTTCTCAAATGAAGTACAAATGGCCAATAGGTACATGAAAAACGTTCAGCATCTTTCACCATTAAAGAAATGCAAATCACTGAGACTCTGTCTTACTCCAGAAAGAATGGTTGTCATGAAGAGCTCAAAAAAGAAACTTACGTTGTTGGGAATTAAACTAACACAGCCACTATGGAAAATCATATAGAGATTCTTCATAAAGATAAAAACAGAAATTCCATTTTACCAAGCTATACCTCTTCCGTCTTCCTGAAAAAGTTGAAATCATCATTTATGGTGACACTTGCATATCCATGTTTACAGCAACACAATTCATAATAGCTAAATTATGGAATTAATCTAATGCCCATCACTGGATAGGTAGATAAAGAAACTAAAGTATATATACATAATGCAGGACTGTTCAGCCATAAAGGAGGATAAATTTGAGTCATTGGTAAGAAAATGGATACACTTTGAGACCATAACACTAAGTGAAATAAATAACACACAGATGGTTCCATATTGCATTGTTTCTCTTATGTGAGAAACCCAAATTATAAATAATTTAGAGACAAATGAAAGAGATATGATAGGAAACAGGTAGGTTTTGTTGAGATGAGTAGGAGACCTTGGGATGAGGGGAGATGGGAAGGAGGAAAGGGGAAGAAAAAAACAGTGCACAGTTCTTAGCACCAAGTCTGGCTTCTATTTATGAAACATTTGTTGTTATTTTTATTGCTTCCTTGAGTTTTATTGTCTAAGTCATTTTACAAAAGCCAAATTTTTAGAGAGAAAATTCCAATATGAAGTTTACAATTCTAATGAATAATATCTTCAAGCAAAATACACACAGCTGGCTCAAACCGGGCAACTAGAGGAGAAAGAAACAATGAGAAACCTGGGCAGATGGCGAGGAACAAAGGCGCCGTCGCCTGGGGGTCAGCAGTCAGCGACACCAGGGAGTCTTCATCACTTCCACCCGGGAAGGCATGTGGGCAGGGAATGCGGCGGGACACAGTCACAGGTGTGACGGGGGCACAGCTGCAGGCAGAGGATGGGACCCTGCGATCCGGCAGGTGGCGGGATGAGCTCTCCAACCCTCTGTCCTCCACTGTGAGCCCTGCGTGCTCCACACTGCTGAACCCAAGGCAGAGGCCGCCTCTGGGTTGTCAGGCGCTGCAGGAGTGAGGAGCGGGGTGCGGAAGGTGGAGGGTGGCTCTGCGGGTGGAAAGTCCCACTTGGCAACAAGTCTTCCACATGAGACCTGGGCTGTGGTCACCCGCTCCACTACAGCTTACACTTGCTATGAAATGAAATGCATTAATAAAACCGTATCATCTGAGTCCTTGTCATCCCAGTGATGATCACCATCTCTAACTCTGAACTAGAATTATTCTAGGCACTGCCTGGAGATTCCCACTCGCAATTGCGACCTGAGCTTATAGCTGTGGTTGCCATTGTATTTACATATTTATTATAATAAGTAGGCAATACAAGTGCCTTAATTAGATGTTGATATTGTAACTAACAGCCCTTACTGCTTAATCTAGGAGGAAGATTAAAAACACAGTATCATGTGAAACTTTTCTCAATTAGCTCCTCTGAAACACCTTAGGCCCTGTACAGTACTTGCAATTGAGGCAATAATTGAGGGATAAATCTGTGAATTAAACTTACATGTTTATATAAGTGTATGTGTTTCTTAAGATTTAAATTCTCAGTGGCTACACAGAACCAACTGGGAAAAGTTAATTTATCTTTCTCTCTAGAGAACCGTATTTCCTCTGTACTAAAGGCTGGAGTTGGGAGATTTGAAAGGCAGCTTAAGACCCGAAGTACTTATTTTTTGCTAAGATACAGCTTCTATTTAAGAATTGCAATCAAATTACTTCATGTTCTCGATTGTTCTTCTTTATTTCCTCACATGATATTCCAATTTTGATTTTCTTACTTTATGTTCTCTTACATAATTTGAAGTTTTAAGGGTTTTGGCAATGAGGTAATATGTAAAATAATTTTGTAATATTTACAAACTCCCTATCAGACACATTGTCATAAGCTGCATGGGTTATTTTCTGATAACTGTCAATCCCAAAATTGCAGAACTCATTTCTTCGTGGGAGATTGACTTGATTATCAAATTACTTCAAAATTGGTGCATTTAGTATCTATTGCTTTTCTTTTTTTAAATTTTAAACAAATGGAAAACAAGAAATCAAAACATAACAATTTCACCACAACCAACAAAACAGCAACAATCATCAGCATATTGGATATTTCTGAAAATTATTTAAGACAAAAAATACAGACATGAAACATTATGTAATTAATTGTTAACACAATTGTTTTCAAATGAACATTTCACATTAAAAATAAAATCTGAAGGTGACCCTAAAAAAAATTACATTTTACTCAAAACTCTTTTTCATTGACTGTCACGATTAATTTTTTATATACATAGATTTTGTTTCAGATGACATGATACTCTACCCAGAGGATCCCAAAAACTCCATGTCTGTCTTTTTGTGACAGCAATGTATTGAGGTCTCCCAATACAGTTGTATTAAGGCTTACTTGATTTTTCACGTCGATTAATAATTGTTTTATGCAACTGGGTGGACTAGAATTTCTTGCATTATCTCTTCCTCATAGATTGTTCCCTTACCAATACATAATGACTTCTTTGTCTCTCTTAATCAATCTTGGCTTAAAATTAACTTTATCTGCAAATAGAATAGCTACCTCTGCTTTTTTCTGGCCTTCTGTTGCATGGAGTATTGTTTTCCATCCTTTAACTTTCAGTCCTATGAGTATCTTTTTGAATTAAATGTGTTTTCTGTATATAGCATATTGTTAGATCTTGCTTCTTGATCCATTCTGCCAATCTATGTCTTTTGACTAATGAATGAAGACCATTAACAGTGATGGTTAAAACTGATAAGTATTGACTTACCTTTATCATGTTGTTTTCTTTTTTCCTGGTGGATTCCTTCTACTGGGGTTCATGGAGATGTAGCACTCCCTTTCTAAAATGTCCTTCAAAATATTTTGGAGTGCTGGTTTAGTGGTCATGAGTTTCCTCAGCTGTTCCTTATCACGAAAGTATTTTGTTTCTCCCTCTATTTTGAAAGACAGTTTTGCGGGATACGTCAATCTGGGTTGAAAGTTGTTTTCTTTTAGAACTTGGAGTACTTCACTCCAAGTTCTCCTTGACTTGAGATTTTGTGCTGGGAAGTCCACTATAGTTCTGATGGGCTTTCTTTTATAGGTGATCTTTTTCTTTTCCCTAACAGCTTTTAAAATTTTATTCTTGTGTTGAATTTCTGGAATCTTGACTATGATATGCCTGGAAGTAGATTTTTTTTTTATCATTGCTAATTGGAGTTCTATATCCCTCACTTATTTGTATGTCAAATTCTTTTTCTTTACCAGGAAAATTTTCTAACATGATGTCTATAAGGATATTTTTAATGTCATTTGTAGTATCTCCTGCTTGTTCACTGACTCCAATTAATCTTAAGTTATTTTTCTTTGTCTCATCAAGCAACTGCTGGATTAATATCCCATGATAGTTTTGAAGAATCTTTCTTCTCCTGGTCACTAACTGCGAGCCTGTCTTCAATATCTGAGATTCTGTCCTCACATTGGCTTAATCTGTTTGGAATACTTTCAATAGAGTTTCTATTCTCCTGGATATCTACTTGAATCTGCTTTATGGAATCCATTTGCTTCCTATGTTGTCCTTCCATAATTTGCTTAAGCTTGTTTATTTTTTTGTCTGTATCTGCCCTAACATCACTAAGCATGGTACATAGTTTGGTAATCTCTGTGGTTATTTGAGAGATTATTTCTGATTTCATTTTTTCCAAAGCCTCATTCAATTGCCTTGTTACCACTTCTAAGAAACCTTGTAGGGGGCTTTCAGATTTTCCAGCCTCATTGCCCCCTGGGTTTGCTTTTGGTGAACTGGGTGTCTGGGTTGTGCCTGTTTAGGTTTCTTCTCATTTCTTTTCTTTTTTAGTTTAATTTCTAACATGATACCTGTTAGTTGACTGCCGTGGGTTACTTTAATGGTGGTATTAAGGACTTCCAGGTGATGAGCACTTCCCAGAGATATCTTCCGCCGGGCTCCAACAGCTCCCCTTGTGCAGTGAGACCAGCTCTTGGCTAAGGCTCCACCAGCTACCACCTTCTTCTTAATTGAATTTTTTCTTTTTGCTCTCTCTGTGGGGCTCGATTCAGACTTCAGGCTCTGCCTGGGTCCAAGGAACCCATCTCCCTCCTTTTTGTCTTTCTCAAGATGGTGTGTTCCCACGTCTAGACGGTGTATCTCAGAGAGGCTGTTTTCCCTGCATCCTACTACTCTGCCATCTTCCGGGAAGTCTCGTATCTATTGCTTTTCTATGGGATTGAAATCAACTAGAAACTCAACTTTATGGCTGTATAGTAATAACAATAACAATAAATGGAAACAAATGCAAACAAGAAACCCCTGTAAGGCAACCTGGCCAGCCCCATGGTCTGACGAGGCCTGGACACCCGCGCTGGCCGGTCCACCCAGAGCAGCTGAGGAGGAATCCTCACTCCTGCGGCGTCCCACACAGCCAGGCAAATTCCATTTGTCACGGTTCCCTTGTGTTGGCACTGAGAAATACCAAACCTGTCCATCATATTAATAATCAAAAGGATGCTGATATGTCCAGGACAATTTAGACTCGAAAGTTATTTGAAACTGCAAAGTTTTTATGAGTGGGTCAGATGTTCTGTGATGAATTGTTCCAAATAGCGGAGCCAAAAACCTTTCAAGTCAGTACTGTGAAATTAGCTTTCCTTATTGATGGGAGTGTGAAGGTGTCAAGCTTGAGAGTCTTGCGGACGCATCTGTCCACCCCACCACACAGAGCAGGCCCTGGAGCCTCTCCTTCCAGTCTGCTTTAATCCAAGTGGATGAAATGTCGCACAGTGAAATATTAGAATCTGCCACCTTAATTCTCCAAAGGTAAAGCTTTTTAAAACAATTGCGAGTGGAGGCTCCAGGAAAAGTGAGAAGCAACCCCCTACTTAACTGCCCCCTACAATGTGCCCAGAATCTCTGGGAGCTCCTATTTACTGAAGACTTGTGCAACCCAATTCTCTTGCGGTGCAAATAGCTACAGACTCTGAGAGTATCAGCAGTGTCTCCAGCATTACGCATCATAATCCTGATTTGAAGACTTTCTACCAGAGCTGCCTAATGAGAGGGAGGATTGAGGATTAAAGGTTTACATCAGAAAATGGATTAAACAAAGATATAAAATATGCATTAGACTGCACTCCACTGATTTTGCTCCAAAAAGAGTTTGTTATTTTAGGCTTCCCATGTCAGGATAGAATTTTCAGACTTTAAGGGTGGTGGATTAGTGGCTTTGATGCAGAAAATACATTTTGGGAAGAAAACAGCAGCCTTCTCTTGCCTGATAAGGTTATTAGACATAAAAAGACAAAAGTTTTCCTTTTTAAAATGCACAGGTTTCTATTTTTAAAATATTTGTTTTCCGCAACACTGGTGTTAACAGGGGGATGGGTCAGGAAGCACTGAGCTCATTTCCAGCAGGGGACAGTGGCTTGGGAAGCAGCCCGGGTCTCACCCAGGTTCAACCTGGCCATACATTCTCTCTCCTGACTACTAAGATGAGCGTGAGTTGCTACCCTATGGCCTCTCGCCCGGCTGACGATTCACAATGAGAAGAAAGAACTCTGGGATTTGACCCCAGCCTGTCTGAACTGTCTCGCTGATTTTGGATTTAACATCTGTAGATTTAGTTCAGCATTTTCATGATAATTTGTCTGACTATAACTCCTGATCCTGACCTATCAGTTAGGTCTTAAGCTTCTTTAGATGCAGCCATGGGGAACTAAATATATTTGTTATAAGAATGACTGGTAAGAATAGTTGAGCTCAGGAATACTCTGAGAAAACATTAATTTCACTAATTTTATAGTTTCTGGTAATGCTATTTTTTTTTATTATCTCGGTACCAGCTTCTAATTCTTGCCTTACTTCACATATTTTCTTCAACATTTTATGCTTTTTCTTTTTTTGTGGAATGTTTGGCTCTGATTTCTGATACAATAGCAGTAACAAAAAAGCAATTCTCTTACAATGATCGGGATACTAAAGTGAGAACTGATGATGTAAAAGCTTGTAGTTTTGAACTTAACTCATGTAATCTTCCCCAAAACTCTGTGATGTAACCACCATAGTTATTTTAATTTTACAAATGAGAAAAACCAAAGCCAAAAAAGATGCCATAATTTGCTTGAGTTCATGCAGGTAGCACAGAGCAGAACCAAGATCCAGGTGTGGGGCACTGGGCTCCAACCCAAGTCCTTAGCTAGAGCTGTGCACACAGCACCAGGATTTTCTGGATCCTAAGCCAGCAACTTGGTAAACTGTCAAGAGAGTCACAAACATCTTTCTTATGCAGTAGTCTCTGGAATTAACACTGCTGGGTGCCATGGAAAAAAATACTTCAAAGATTAAGATCTACTCTCAAAAATTCAGCCATCTGATGGACTGCTAAATACCAGACCTGGAGATTAAAACAAGCCATCGTACTTTGGTCACCATGGTGTGGTGCATCCAAACACACACATAGATACACACACACTCAAATACATGCGGGCCAATCACTGAACTATTGGTTCCCAGAACTGACAATTGTTTTAGATATTTTAATGCTGTGGAAAGTATAGTATGCTGCTAAAAGGGACAAAAGTAATCTCACTCAATATGTTCAACAGCTCTGAAGACAGTATTTCTATGCACACTGACCATCGTATGTCTGAAGACTGAGCCACAAATACTGATGTCAAATCCCCAGAGCCCTCCAGGTGAGCAGGTAAAGGGCTAAGGAAAAGCAAAGCACTGTCATAAATGTAATGAAGTCACCAGATTTTAAAGGAATGAGGCAGAGGTTTCCTAATATGCTCAACACCAGGCCTGGGAATTACGGTTCATGGGTTTCAAGGTCAGCAGGAAATGCTTTTAATAGAAGCTGATTGGTGTGGATATCACCACATTGGCGTGGTGTCTTCCGTGCACATCTCTTGAGCTCGGGTGGGCAGGATGCTGGTGTTCCCGCCCTCGGGAAGGTTCAGGCAGCCAGGCACTCCCTGGCCGGCACCTTGGCCTTCTTCTTCTGTGAAAAGATGAGACTTCTAGACCTTTGTGGGGGAGGCGGAACTCACCACTGAGAGAGCCAGAAGTCTTCATGATGCTGGGACACAGGAAACTGCTCTGCTGCCCCACAGAGGTGACCAGGGAGGGACACAATCTGGCCACAGGAGCCCTAACCACCCAGGTGGTGATGGCAAAGGGGCAGCCCCGGGGGATAGGGGTGTGGCCAGAGACAGCTTTGGACCACAGATGGGCTCCGTCCCCCTTCTGGGCACCCGCACACACCGGCTGTGGGAGTCTGTCTACAGCTGGGAAAGTCCAAGGCTGGAAATAAGGGTACCCTGATTTGTTCTATTTCTTTTTAAATTATTTTCCTACTAACTTTTCTACTCTGTTTCTGTTATCCCTCAAGAACACTGTGAAACCTTAGCAGAAGCAGGCAGCTCAAACCAGGAGAAAAGGTAAAATGTGAAGGAACAGATCCCGCAGCCAAAGGGTGGCACACAGTTCCCGCACAGGGTCTCACAGGGCACAGTGCTGGACGCGGTTCCCACGGGGCAGATGTGGCTCCCGCTTCCTTCCTGCCCGGGGACCCCAACCCTTCCAGCTCAGAGAGCTCTCTTAAAACCACAAATGAGGCCCTGGCCCCAGAGAGCGACTCCTTGACTGTTCAGGTGGAAGCCTGCTCACAGCCTGCTTGCAGAGGCTCCCGGCGGCCTGGAGCAGGAGCACGGCGGGGGCTCCACGCGGCTTATAAAAGCACCATGAGAAGACATCGCTTTCTATTTCAAATAACAGATTAGGACAAAACTGCGCTGCCACATTGTCACATCTCGCTCTCCACAGTCCCTGCGACCTTTTCTCTTGAAGTTACAGGGACCATGTTCATTAATCATTTTCTTCATAAGGTGGAGTCGATTTGATCTCAAAGCTGATACAGAGTCGGAGCTGCTGGTCATCATTAGTTGCTCAAAAGTGCGTGCGGGGGCGGTCAGTGCTGCGCGCTGCTTTCACGTTTCCACCAAAACGTGAGGAAGCGAGAGCAAGGCCGCTCACGTCCCGAGGACACTGCCCCGAGCTAATCAATTCGTTTACATTTCAGTCTCCGTCCTGGCCTCCAGCTGCGGAGCTGGAGCCCAAGACCACGTCCTCCCGCGCTCCGGGCAGGACTGGGGACGGCGTCGCGCTGTGTCCTCTGCTCCAGCCGCAGATACTTACGGCGCTTGGTCCTGTCCCCGCCGCCCGGGGTTACCGATGCCCAGGGTGCAGAATGCGGTCCCAGCGCCCTGCCAGCAGCACCTGCCTGGCCGGGACGGTGGCGGAGACGCGTGCACGGGGTTGGTCACAGGACAGCAGAGAGGGTCACGGCTGGGGCAGCAGGGTGGGCAGTGACTGGGTCTTCCGACAGGCGAGGAGGCTGGTGTGCAGCCTTGCACCGGGCCCTTCGTTCGCGTGTTCTGCCCGTGACCCCAGGGCCTCAGAGCGGCTTCCAGAAGCCAAGCGGAAGCTCGGGGGTGACCCTCCTTGCCACGGCAGAAGGACCCCGTGCCCTGATTCTGGGGCTCGTGATATCTCCCCCAGGCCCCGCGGAGCGCAGAAGGGCGGCGCACGGAGGGGGAGTTCTGCGTTTCCGGAGCACGCGGTGAGCCACCAGTAGCATCCTAACCTCGTCCGCGGTCACAGCATCGTGCATGGGGAGGGGGTGACCGAGTACGACCCCTGCCCAGCACGCAGGAGGCTCGGGGCTCCGCGCCCGGCACCCCGGATAAATAAATAACGTGAGAGGCCCCGTGCTGCGCCCTCCTTCGTGTTCCATACAACTTACTGCCATCTTTTGCTGCTGTTGGTGGAAAGACACAAATGTAATTCCCTTTTCTTCAATGTCTGCAGTTCTGAAATTAAACACGATCTCTGCAAAGGGCCTCTGTGAATTGATTTGGGTTTTAGCCAAACTTTTCAGGCACATTCTCCAGGATTTGTATCATCAATCCAAGCTCTGTTTTGATTTTGTAACACAAATGTGTTTGTTTGAGAACTCAAGGAGAAAGTGGATGCGTGTTGGAAGCCTCAAAGGCTGATGTTCACGGAGGGCTGTGAATCCCGCACCGCTCTCGGTGCTGGCTACGGGCCGGACAGGTTCACACGTGCGACAGGCTGATAAGGCAAGCGCTGCTATTATCTGCATCTTACAGAGGACAAAACCGAGACCCACGGTGGCCATGACAGGCACCCCAGACCCCCAGGAAGAGGCGGAGCGAGGGTGGAGGCCAGCTCTTGGGGTTGCTATGGGTCCAGGAGAAATGACCTATGACAGAAGTCATGTGCATGCGTGTGTACATGACAGAGAGACAGAGACACAGAGTGACAGAGCCAGAGAGAGACAGAGATGGAGAGAGCTCAGCGAGACAGAACCGCAGCCTGCTGAGTCTCCAGATTCATCCCGTGTGGCAAGTCTGACCCGGGCTCCGACCTCCACAGACCTATGTCTGAGCTCTGAGATAGGCTTCAGAGAGAAACCAGGACTCCCCTGAGCCGTCAGGGCTACTCACAATCTTCCTGGGGAACCTGGAAACGGGGCAGTGTGGTGCGTGGTGTTAAAGGGCAGTGAGCCCAGGTAGCAAGGCCAGAAGAGGAGTCACCAGGTGGGCAGCGGACGGACGCCCATCTCAGGCCAAGGTGTCCTCAGAGCTCACAGGACAACTTCGGCCAAGGACACTTCCTGGGCCCTGCAGGGGATGCTCCAGACATATCCAGTGAGACTCCAGAGAGTGAGACAGAAGGCCAGGATGGGGGAGAGGCCACACGACACCAACTCTGCTACTGTTGCTACGCATGTACCATGCACAGTCCCTTCCCTGTACTTCCAGGGACTCCAGGAAGTCATGGCTTCACCCACACTCCAATCCCGGCTGATGGCTTGGAAACACACGAACACATCTTAGGCATGAGGTTACAGAGAGACAGTGAGGACTGGGGCCTCTGAATTAACACAGAAAATAAAAGAAACAATACTGCCCAAAACCTCTGTCAGTGTGAAGAAATTACCTTTGTCTCATAAATACTCAAGTTTCATTTTCTGAGTATCACAGGAAAGCCAGTATTTATTGTCAGGGTGATGAAGATATAATAAATTCCTCTGAAAGGTATTTATTGGCCTTTGACAAACCTACCCGAAGCAGAGACTTCCTCTGTCACCCAGGAAGGGCAGTCAGCACCACTCCGTCTCCCGCGCCTGCTGTCACTGGTTTTATGAGACACGGAGAGAAGAGCAGGCCTCTGAGAACGAGGGCTCGCAGCGTGAAAAGGGGCACTCGGCCTTCGTCTCTCGCGCCAGCTGGAACCAGGATAAACACCTTGGCAAGAAGTGGGGACTACGCCAGGCTGATCCGCTGGCCCTCGCCTCTGTTATCTCCATTCCATTCCCACCAGGGAGACCGGGAAGCCCAGGCAAGAGCAGGCATGGGGACACACAGCAGTGACTCTGCTGGCTCTGCACCCCGACACCACACACAAGCACCCCAGGCCCAGCAGCGCACCTCTGCCTGTCCTGCCTGCCCTTGGGAGTAAAGGAAGGAGCAGAGCCCTGGGCCCGGAGGACGTGGGAAGTGAAGGAGGAGGAAGGGACAGCGTGGCGGACGCCCCTGTGAAGACGACCACACGCAGACCCTGGTTCTGAGAGCCTCTCGACCTTTGCTTGCTGGGCCACACACCCTCATTGTCCCCGAGCAGCTCAGGACTTCGCGTGCTGCTCCAGCCTCCTTGGCAGCAGTGCCCCACTCACCCTTTAAAGTGTCCCAGTTTGGAGGATACTTTGCACGGCAGGCCTAGTTCGGGTCTCCTGGAACAGACAGGACTGCTCAGAGGTGCGCGGGAGGATGAGGCCCTGTGGGCAGGCACACATGCCCCGCGGAGCCCCGGGGGAGAAGCCAGGAAGCCAGGCCGTGGGCCCTTTGAGCCCTGCTGCTCTTCCTCCAGCGAGGTAGACAAGAGGGACACAAATCTGAGGACCGATGACTTACTATCAGCACTCCACCTTATCTGAGGTTTGATCAACGCAGAGTGGAGGAAAGGGGGGCGTGTGTCAAAGGGGATTACTGGCCTGTCTCCAGCATGTCTTTCACTGTAACAAACCATTTCACAAATGTAAACAGCCACCATGTTATTCTATCATACCTCTTATTCATTCATCTCTAGGGTTAAAGCTGATGCATTCTGATTTTATTGTTTCTATCAGTCTTCTACATTCTCAGGTTCTACTTATGACTTTGAGATGAAAAACTGAAACCTGAAGTGAACTGAACTGCACTGTTCTTTGAGAATATTTTGACTGAAGTCCATGGACCAGAAGAAGCCTCGGGTGTGAGGGAGCCAGGACCAATGTGCAGGAGAATGAGGGCCTCCAGGAGGCTCACGCCGCAGGGGCTGAGCTAAAGGCTGCTGCATCCGTGTGTGCGGGAGGTGGCACAGCAGGTGGCCGTGCACCTTGGAGCTCCAGGACACTCACAGAAGCAGCCACTCAGCTCTGCGCATCCTTGCATCACTGGAGGGTGATGTTCGGAGTCAAAGTCACCTGTTTTCTTAGTTACTTTTCACTCATTGCCGAGACAAAATACCTGGCACCCAAAATGAGGGAAGGAAAGGTTTATTTCTTACAGTTTCTTGGGAGTTTCAGTCCATCCTTAGTTGGCTCCAAGGCAGCATGGTGTGGTGGGGCTGCTGTTCACGCCAGCTGCAACAGCAAGCTGCGCTGGTGAGAGAGAGAGAGAGAGAGAGAGAGAGAGAGGAAGCGAGCAAGAGGAAGACTCACCTCCTTTACACTGTATCTCAGCTCCACCCCTGGGCGGGTGCAGCACTCACATCACCAATCCTAGTGCTAGACAACAAACCAATCACAAGTGCCAGACTCAGTCCCATCAAAAGGGTACACAGTATCACCCAATACACCTGTGTGACATCAGCTCCACGTCCTCAAGCACTAAAGAGCTACATGCACGACAATCATGAGTGACTCATGGTATGAAGCATCACAGTGAGCACCTTATGACAGGAATGCAGTTGAAACAGAAATGGATAAAAGTGTAGTGAGGTGGATGATAAAAAAATAAAATAAGGGGCCATAGTTTTATTAAATCTGCACATCGTTAAATGAGTTAGCAATTTTGAGTACAAAAGTCAAGTTAGGTCTGAAGCATTCCATGCCTGTTTATTTCTTTGTCCCCTCATTTAAATGAAAAGGAGTCATTACTGTTGTAAGAATCAAACACAGCTAGAAGGCTTGGAACATTTCTTTTCAAGTTTTTTCACCTCAATCATTAAAGCAGAATAGAGTGAAACTCAGTGGGCGACACCCTATCACGAATTGGGCACAGTTTTGGTGCAGATTCTAAGTTTATGTCTCACCCACATAAACTTAATAAACTCCACTGCTGGGATGGGAAAAAGATGTAGATTAAACACAGAAAGAAGCTAGTCTACAGCTGTTAAAATACAAACACCAAGACTGAGTCATGAAGAAATAAAAAATCTGACCAGAACTATACCTAGAAAGAAAGTCAAATCAATAGTCATACCTACCAGCAAATAAAAACCCGGGACTAATGAGGTCAATTTAGAATTATACCAAACATTTAAAAAAGAATCATCACCAATCCTCCTGAAACTTCCACAAAGCTCATGATGGAGGACTTCTACTAAACTCATTGTATGAGGCCAGCATTACCTTAATACCAATGCCAGACAGAGACAGTAAAAGAAAATAAGATGAGAAACCAATATTTCAGTGAACATTAATTCAAAAATCCTCAAGGAAATAATAGCAAACAAAATTCAACACATTAAAAGGAGTAAGCACCACAACCCAGTAGGATTTAATCCTGAAATGAAAGGTGACTAAACATAGAAAATCAATCAGCGCAAACACCACATTAATAGAATTAAAACCGAAAAACCCTGGGTCACTTCAACTGAAATAGAAAAAGCACTTGAGGAGCTCGACAATTTTCCAGGATAAAACTATTTGCCAACCTGGTAACAGAGGAAACTGCCTCAGTGTTACGAAGACCATACGTGAAAAGTCCACAGTTAATGACATGCTCGGTGGCAAAAAGGTGAGTTTTCAATTTGAGACCAGGAATAAAAAGGGGGGCCTCATGTGTTTGCTCTGTCGCCCTGGGGACAGAGCCAGGGCCCGGTCTGTGCCGGGAAACGCTGGACCCAGAGCTGCACCCCTGCCCCCAGACACCCACACTCCCACTTCTATTCAACACTGCAAGTAGGCAAGAAAAAGAAATAGGACTCGTGCAAGTTAAACAGGAGGCAGCAAGATTACCTGCGTTCCTAAATGTCATGATCTTACGTGCAAAAATTTCCAAAGATTCCATGACAAACTTTAACGTCAATAAACAAATGAAGCAAGGTAGCAACTTATAAAGGTGACATGGAAAATTCAATTGTGTTTCTATACACCAATAATGACCAGGACAGAAGTAATTAAGAAAACAATCCCTTAAAAATAAAATTAAAACAAAAAAATAATCCCTTAAGCTAGTATTAAAAAGCTCCAATAGATAGGAATGGCTTCAACCACGGTGACAGGGCGTAGTCTACTGAGAAGCATAGATCGTGGCTAAAAGAAATGAGAGAACACATTAGGAAATCCAGAGACATCCCGCGCCCATGTGCTGGAAGAGTTAATATCCTAAAACTTCCAGGCCATACAAATCGATCTGCAGATTCATGAACTACCTATCAAAATCCTGCTGAAAGTTTTTTTTTATTATTGTGTTTACTAGGATGCGTGCATCATGCTTACCACCCCCGTGGGCAGTTGGTGCACGCACAAGGCGCACCCCGGTTCCTCCTGCATCGCCCCCGCCCCTCGTCCCCGCGGCCCGCTCCTTCTCCTCCCCGCCTGCTCTGAGCGCGTCTGCAGCTCGCGGGGTTCGAGTCCCTGCGTGGGGCGCATGCGCACCACAGGTCCCCAGGGCTAATCACCCCATATCCCTCCCATCCCCCCCGCATCTGCTCATCCCCGACCCCTTCGAGAACGATTTAGCTCCTTCCTTCCAATTGCCTTTTACTTTGCTCTTTATTTTCACTTCAGGTTTGAAAAAACAGAAAAAGATTCTAGAATTTAGATGAATCTCAAAGGGCTGCAAACTGCCAAAATGAATTTAAAGGACAAAAACAAAAACAAAACCGAGCAGGAGGCCTCCTACTTCCTGATTTCACCAGATATTAGAAGGTGACCATGATAATAAGAAACAGCATGGTTCTGACCCGGAAAGGATAGATACAGCCTGGGAGCCAAACAGACAGCTCAGCAATAAACCTTCGCGTGCGTGGCCACGTGATCCTCCAGGAGACGCGGGGCGCAGGGCCGCGTGCGGGGAGACAGGCCCCCTGGCAAATGGTGCTGCAGCAGCTCGGCCGCCGAGCGGGAGGCCTAGGACGCCGCGCACTCGGGAACCCACTCAGGCGGGAAAGGGGCGGCGTTTACACGCCACGGAGCAGCACTCCACGGTGCAGGAAGACAAGGCCGAGTCCTGAGCTGCGAACCGCAGCACCTGGGGCCGCGCGTCAAGGGAAATGAAGCGGACCCACGCGCTTGAATATTACGCTTTCTCTTCCGTGAAAATCAGATTACAAATAAAAAGCAAAATAAAACAGAGATACTAGGAAGCAGGGAGATAGAACGTTCTCCAAGGGAAAGGGAATGAGAGATGGAGTGGGTGGGGAGAGGCTGGAGGGAAAGCGGGTGAAGACAGGAATTAAAATGTGTTACATGCCGTGCACGCACCGACTCCGGGCAAGGCAAATAAACATCGTGCGTCACAAGCATGCGCTAATAAAATGGATGTTCACAAACTGAAAATAATAATTAATAATCAGACAAAAGGAACTAAACATAAGGTTCAGAAACTCTCAGAAGAAAACATAGACAAAGTGCTTTATCACTGTTTTGGCAATGATATTCTGGGTATGATTCTAAAAGCACAGGTGATAAAAGCAAAATAAAACCAAGGAAACCACATCAGACTTACCAACTTCTACACAGAAAAGGCAACAATGCAAAGTGAAAAGGCCACCAGAATGGCCACGTATCTGATAAAAGGTTACTATCCAAACTGTATAAAGAACTTTTATGCCTCGGTAACAGCAAGAGAATATTCTGATCTTAAACTGGGAAATAACTTGAACAGTATTTCCCAAAGGTGCTACCCAGGTGCTGCAAAGGCACAGATGGGTCTCCACGCCGCCTGCCACCTGAGGAAGCCCACCGAAGCCACCACGAGCTGTTCCCCTCACGCTGAGAGAAAGATGCCACAGACACCAGACACCAGGGAACGGCAAGCGTGACAGGGGTGAGGAGAGAGGAAGGCTTGGGCGCTGTGGCTGGAAAGGTGAAATGGGAAATCACGGTGGAAAAACATAAAAATTAAAAGTAGAGTTACCACATGATCCAGCAATTCCACGTCTAGCATAGATTTTAAAAAATGAAAACAGGGTGTGTGTGTGTGTGTGTGTGTGTGGTCCCCAGGCCCTTAGCACTGAGTGACATCCCGAGCCCTGGCTTATCTTCTTTGTTCTTTACGTTTTTGTTTTGTTTTTGTTTTCATTGTTGTCTGTATTTTATACAGTGCCTTGCTAAGTCAGTAAGTTGCCCAGGTTGAGCTCAAATTTGTTATCCTCCTGCCTCAGCCTCCCAGAGTCCTGGGCGTACAGGCCTGCGCCACCAGGCCTGGGTGGAAACAGGACCTTGAGGAGATGCTTGCACACTCACGCTCACTGTGGCACTGTTCACGATAGGCAGGAGACTGAAGCCACCGGAAGTGCTCATAGACATGATGGGATAATCAGGACATGGAGCGCACATGCCATGGAGTATTATTCAGCCACGCAAAAGAAGGTACCCTTCTCAAATGCTAAGCCGGATGAATATGGAGAAGGTTCCGATGACTGAAATAAGTCATGGAAGGAAGAGACCGTGGCACCTGCCAGAAGAGCTGTCTAAAGCAGCAGACTCTCCGAGCGGCACAGGGGATACAGGAAGTCAGGCTGGGGATGGGAGGGGGAGCTGCTCTGTGGTACAGCTTCGGCCTTTCAAAAAGAGAAACTTCTGGAGTTCGCTTGCTCAGTGCTATGCACTTCGTTATGCTTCTGCAGGGTGAACTTAAAAATGGCTCAAGGGGTAAGATTTATGATTGTGTGTTTTACCATAATTAAAAAAAAAAAAAAGGAATGACACCAGAAAGAGCTGACAGCAGTGGTCATGGAGACACCGTGGGGCGAGGCACAGCTCGGGGTGTCCGAGCAGCCATTCTCTCCACGCTGCACACCCCTCCCTCCAGCCAGTGACCAGCAGAATGGCTGTGGTGGATGAACTAACGGTCAGCTTGTAACATCCAGCTGAGCCGAGTCAGCATGGTGCTGGGTGTGGAGGGCCCACCTGAAAATCACTGCCAACAGCATAAAAGGAGAACTGGATGGGGAGAGGGTGCTGTCCATTCTCCTGGACAAGCTTGTCATGCTGGTTTTTCTGATATGAACTTGACTGTTATCATCGGAGGAGCTTGGGTCCTCGCTGTCGCTGAGGATGGCTGTGGTTCTCTTCAGGGGAGCTCTGGTCCTTACCTTGAGTGTTGCTTCTGGGCTCCAGTGCACATCCCTCAGCTGTTGGCACAGATACTTTCTCCTGCTGGTGCAGACTTTCGAGCTTCCACCACTGACCTTTTGGTCTTCCCAGTGCAGAACCTTGATACAGACTTGCATGAGGCATTGCTGTGGGCTCCAGGCCTCCAGCTGAACTCATGTAGGATGCTGCCATGGGATCCAGGCCCTCAGCTGGATTCTTGGGTCTCTAGTGTGTGGACTGATCACTTGCACTCTTCTGCATTTGACTGTTTGGTTGAATAATATAAAATAATCCTATAAATTATGTGTCCTCTATTAAATCTATTCCCTTCCAAATCCTGACTACAGCAGTGATCTAGTGAGCACAGGCATCCTGTGCATACCGTTCTCAAAGAAATAACGATGTTTATAACCATGAAAATAATGCCTTTTAGGAAGAGAACCAAAACTTAGGAAGGGAGGGGGAGATACAATATAGGGCAAGAAGTGGAGAGACTGCAGTGCCACTGGTGGTAAAGTTTAAAATTCTAACCTCAGACATTGCTAAATTCTAATAGGGCTGGGGATATAGCTCAGGGGCAGAAATATAGTTCAGTGTCACAGTGCCTGCTTAGCAAGCACAAGGTCCTGTGTTCAATTCCCAGTACCAAAAAACAAACAAAAACTCTAATAAATTTGTCCTAAACTGATTTTCATGTTTAAAAGATAAAGTTTGGCCCAAAACAACCTCCATACATAGTTAAGTGTACTCTAGCTTGATGTGTGAATAAATTATAACCTAACCAAAGAATATACACTTATAGCTAGGAAACCTAGTCCCAGCCAATCACAGCAGTTAAGCATCATCCAGTCATGGGCTGTCAACCAATCAGAGTATTTCCATGTAAGGAAGATGTGGCTGCAGCCAATCAGGCTGTTTGTGAACATCACTTCCTTTGCTCCAGCTCCAGTGCAGCCTGCAGGTAGTGTTCCTCATCCATCTTCCATCCGCACTGCTGCTGGTTCCCAGAGAATTTCATTTATTGCAACAAACTGTTAAATTGAAATGGTCATGGTTTTTCTTTCAACAATCTGAGTATGAAAGATGAAATACTCAAGAAAGTTCTTGCCAGCAGCCCACTGATCAAAATCAGGAAGGTCAGGTGGGGGCCAAACAGCGAGCTCCATCAGCATAACAAACACAGTAAACTCAAGCCCTTGGTTCAGTGGAATTTTCAGTTCCAAGATTCAGTGAGCCAGAGGTGATAACATTACCTCGAATTTTATGTACACAGTATCATAACTTTTAGGAATGCAGAATGCTATGCAGAGTCTTTTTATCAACATGTTACTACTATTTTAATTAACATCTAACTATTTCTGAAAGTGTTTGAAGATTCTGTCATGTACTTGGTCCCCCAAATGTCATTTTTTCATGAAACATATAATGTCTTGCTATGGTGTGGATCTAACTCCCCCCCCCCAAAATCTCATGTGTGCAGAGGCGGGGCTTTTGCAGGGCGAGGAGCACACGGGGTATTCACAACTGAGCGTGCTCCGTGGAAGGTGGGACCGGGAAGAAGCCGTCACCTGGAAGAATGCAGTCTGATCTCCCAGTCCTCCCCCTTCCCTCCATGGTATCATAACCTAACTAAAGGATGCACCTTTATATCTAAGCAACTGAGTCTCAGCCAACTGCAGCAGTGGAGCTTTGACCAATTACGGGCTGAAGCTTTCTGGCTCCAGTGGACTGGGCTACTCTCTTCTTCCACGTCCTTCCACTGTGATGTTTCCATCTTGGAGCCATCCGACCATGGACCGAACCCACAGGAAATCGGAACACACAATAAATTCCACTTTGAGTTACCAGGTGTTGGGCATTTGGTCCTAACCACAGGAAAGCTGTCAACATACAGGTCTTCAAACTCAAATTTTTCTACCAAAGTATTTTCAGAGACATAGCACTTGTCAATGGAGAAGAAATATTATTCCATTTTAATAACGGTGACGGGAGCACTAGAATACGCACACTTAGTCATGGACATATTGAAATAGTCAGTGTAATTTATGGTGAGAGAAACTGCTACATTTAAGAAATATTTTTGTAAAATTTGATAATACCTTTAGGATAATAAAGGGATAATTGCAGGTTATATAAAATAGTCACCCAACCAGAATGGCACATTCCACAGCCTTCTAGATGACAAGTTCGCAGACTCTGGTGCCTTTTTACAGCATGCGAAATTGCACACATCACATCCCACTGGTCTCAGACATTGTTTCAGGCACTTTCATGAATGCTCACAGGAAGTCTTATCAGATAGGGATTTTGGATCCCAAAAACACTGAAGTTGAACTGAAACTTAGATGAGTTAAAATTGAACCTACTTTGCTGGCAGCTCCAGAATTTCTCTATGGGATAACTTCAGAGTCTGATGGAGAAGTTGTGTTTGCACAGCAAATAGATTCTTTTGTGGGTCTTTTGAGATCACTTCCTGGAGGAATGGGGCTACAACAGAAAGTCCACATCCCTCCCTATGTCCCCAGGTTGCTGCCACAGCCTGAAATTTGCTCAGTCCCTCTGGGATTATACCTCACCTGAATCCAGAATCAGTGCATCTTGTACAACAGAAGTCTGCTACAAGAACAGGAGGAAGAAAAGAAAGAGAACCACTTCACATTTTGTGTAAAACCTCATCTACAGATCTTGCAATCATGCTTTCTTAAGATTGGGATGATGAGAGGCATTCTCGGCCACCGCTTGTTCCTAGTCCTCTCTTGGAGCAGCGTTAGGCCAGGACCCTCTGTGGGCTACAAGAGATATGCAATCAATGGCCTCACTCTCCTGCACCTCTCCTCATCAAGCAGCAGCTCATGGCCTCCTCCTCCAGGGGCTCTGTGTCTGCAGATTTCCATTCCGCCTACCCACGAATCTAGACCTCACAGTCAAGGTCACTGCCTTGATTAATGACTCAGGGGTAAAATGAAAGCAAGGGGAAGATGCTGAATGTGGCGAGATATCGGGGAGCTGGCCTAGATCCCCAGTCTCCCAAATGAGTGCATAGTGGAGGCTTAAATAAATGAGACAAGTGGTATGATTTTAGGGCTCTGGTGGCTAAGACAGGGAATGTCTCTGGGTAGCCTGTATTTATTTAGTTTTCACAAAAGGAGGGGGTTAGAGTGGAAAATGCAGGAAACTAAACAGACCTTGGGAGTGGTTCAAGGGCTGTTCTAAGTAACAGATTATGTTAATTTAGGAGAAGTATCTTAGGGGAAGATCTCCATGTTGCATTTCACTACAAGAGGGAAAATGTCTGCAGTTACAGTCTTTATTTAGTTAATTGGAGCCAGGTGTCCTCAGCTGTGACCTTATCTTGCCCTTTGAGGCGTCTCTTTGTTCTCAGGTCAGCCATGCCCCGGCCATGCTTTGGCCTTGCAAGTGTGTTCAATTTTCAGTTTTAATAGCTCCCAACATATTCCTCCCTTTTGCTTAGTTGTTGCACAGGATGGGTGGTCTGTTGAAACTGGAGAAGTTGTGTTAGGAGAATCCCCATAATTTGTACAGTCCATCAATCTATAACAATAATCAGTTACCAGAGTAGCCAGAAACTGTCAGAAGTTATTAGTGATTTGAGCTTCTTTTACAGGTAACATTTTACTACGGCATTGCATTATACCTTTTGAAGTTATACTTTCTGCAGGAGGTTCAAGACCAAGTAAAGATGAGACTGGTATTAAATGCAATCAGTTTTTTTCTATCTATCAAGGTCAGTTAGGTCTCCTCAGGAATCACCTTGGTTTTCAGTCAGTGTCAACCATCAGGATGAGTCATGACCATTGCTTGACCAAGTTGTTTTCCATGAAAGCTTGGGAGATGTTTTCTCCTGGTGACTCTCCTTAGGCCCACCATTCATCGAAGATCACTTTCCTCTATGGTCTCATAATCTTCTTGACCAGAAGACCAGGGACTCACTGAGTATCTATGGATGCTGCAAGCAGAGGTTCTTTTATGTCCTGGGTCCTCATGAACTTGAAGGACTGGGGCCAAAACATTGGCTATCCTCTTAGCTTATCTGTCTCTCTAATTGTTGGTCTCTAAACCTCAGTTGTTGAACCTTCAGAAGAAAAGATTGATAACAATACAGTGTATTAGAGGCAGTAAGCTTAACATTACTATCTTATCTAAATATGAAATACCTTAGAACACTACATGAAACTTATTTTCTATTATCCATGGATATTTAAACATTTGAATAGCTACAGAGTGTTAACAGCTACATATTTTACCTAGAAAATCAGAAATCAAAACCATACATATCATTGTGTCATGATAATTATGACATTTTTGTAACAATCCAAATTTCCATTTTAACACAAAATGCCCCTTTTAGTCAATCATCCCTGTCTAATACATAAAAACTTTTACCTAACTTGTTGATCTTTAATTGGATGCACATCTCATAAGCTTTTGTTGAAGGCAGAGGTTTGAATCTGAAACGAGATTTTGTCTGTTTTACATTTTGAAAGACTTGCATATCTGGGAGCATGAATACATTAATATACCAAGAGGTTAATAACAATCTGCCATAGCCATATGAAATTTTGCATGGGCACCTTTAAAATCAACTTATTGTATTATTTCTTTTGATGATGACCAATGTGAACATATTGCAATAATATATTTTATAACTTCAGTTGGTGAGTCTCCCATAGGGCTGTGGAGATCACTGGGCCCTCCGATCAATGAATGCGAACTGTTTAAAAATATAACCAGGCAGCTGCTTTCTTATTCCTCAGTTGGAATCCTGTCCAACAGTCCCAACCCCAAGGGATTTTGTTTGCTCATCTTAATAATTTTTTGATGACTTATGAAAAACCCAATCATAGCATTAACCCATTAAGTTTTTAAACAATGAGACCCTCAAGTTCATAATAAACAACAATATATATTACACTTACATATCCAGTCTTTCCATCACTTGAACAAGCTGGCAACCGAGGTGGAAGCATGCTTTGTAAATCTATAACCCAAACAAACCTTAGATCAAACGATCTAAAAATGCAGAAGAAAAAAGAAAAAAGAGAAAACCTGTTGAGCTCAAAATAAAAAGAACAGCTGTTTACAGAGTGGACAAATGGACAAACATGGACAGACAATCTGTACAGATTCTAACAGACATAGAAACAAGCACACAGTTTGTCAGGGTCCATGAGAACTCTCTAAATTCCCAGGGGTATTTATACACTTGTATCACACCCCTTTGCTGAACTAGCTCACTTTTTACAGTCCCTGTTCTCAATGTTGGAATAGCTGTTCACCTCCAGCGCCCCCTCCCTCGGGGCATTTCTCAAGGTGCTTCCTGCCACTGGGTCACTCCTGTGCGGGCACTTCTGTTTTCCTCTCCACATGTGTGAATGATCACTAGCTCAGCGACTCCCAACAGCTGCTTACAAACAGATTGGACAAACAGACAACAGATAGACAGACAGGCTGACAAACATCTTACAAAATCAGAGTGCACTCAAATATATTTTTAACCAAATTGAATTACAATAATATTTTACCAATTTAGAATTTATAACTATAAATTGACTAGTCATAATTGTTGTAGGTCAATTAGCAGAGATCTCTTGTAAAAAGAATTTTGGAAAGGACAAAACCTTACCTATAATTAACATGTATTTTTGTATTTTATCTTAAGAATGCTAGTAACATTTGTGTCTCCTACTTTCATTAAATTTTCAGTTTGGTTATCACCTACTTAGACCTTTAGTATCATTTTTACCATCTCGTGGGTATCCTGGGTCAATTAACTTTGGCTCTAGCTTCATCCTTTTCTGTGGATTGTGGTGCGGTCTCTGAGGCATCACTGTCATAAGACTGAGCATCTGCTTTTTGAGGGGTGGCATCAACTCCTTTTCCAGGTTTGGGTCCGTGATGCAGCTGAACAGTACACATTGGCACCCAGATAGGCCATTTAGTATTTCCTGGAAAAACATAAGCATACCCTTGAAGCCAGATTAGCATTGGACTGGATGCTTTGGTTGTCCAGTATGAGGATCTTTGCAAAGGACTCTTCTTAGACTTTATTTGTTTGCATTATTTTTCTGCTGTGGTAGTTTCATTTTTATTAAAATTTAAATGTCTTAAATGGTATATGCTGTCAAGCGAAATCTATTATGAAGTGAACTTCCCATTTTATTTTTTGAAATTTGAATTGTGAGCACATTTAATCATTTCTACACTTGAGGATTTTAAGGAATTTTTGTGTTAAGATACAGAGGAAAAGAAAAACTGCATTTTTAAAATTTTAAACAGAAAAAAAGTAAGAAATTAAAGTAAAACAGAATTTCACAGCAGGTCAATAGGAGAGTAACAATAAACAATGCAATGCATATTGTTATACTCACAGTAGTTGTTTAGAATATAAGATACAGACATGAAACATTGTCCAGAAAATTATTAGCACAGAACTTTCCCCTTAATGAATCAAGAGAAACCAGCTATATGACTATCTTTTTCTGGTTATGACTGCTATATTACTTTCAAAAGAACATTTCTTATTAAAAATAAAATCTGAAAACTACTCTTCACTCAAAATTCTTTTTCTTTCACAGTCTTAAGTAATTTTTTATATATATACATGAATTCTCTTTCAGTTTGTCACACAAGTGCAACAGTACAAAGGTTACATGTGTGACTTATTTAGTTCACTGGTAAGTATATTTTCAAGGCACATCCATTTAAGAGTGAAAATGTCTGCTTTATTCTTTATCGCTGAGTAGTATTCCACTGTATAAAAATACCACAGCTTTTCTGTCCATTCCCCAGTTAAGGGGCATTTAGGTTGCTTCCAAGATCCGGTTGTTATGAACTGCCCTGTTATAAACATAGGTGCACATATATCACAGTGGTAGGATGTTTTTAATTTTGGGGGGAAGATATCCAGAAGGGGAATAGCTCGGTCAAATGGGACCTCCAATCCTAGCTTTTGGAGGAATCTCCACACTGACTTCCACAGTGGTTGCACCAGCCTGCATTCCCACCAACAGTGGAGAAGGGTTCCTTTTTCTCCACAGCCCCTTCAGCACTTGTTATTGGTTGACTGCTCAATACTAGGCATTCTTTCGGAGGTGAGGTGGAATCTCAGTGTTACTTTCATTTGCATCTCTCGAAAGACCAGTGCTGTTGAACATTTTTTCACGTATTTATTTGCTGTTTGTATTTCTTCATCTGAGAAGTGTGTGTTCATCTCAGATGCCCATTTGTGGGTTGGGTCTTTAAATCTTGGAGGACTGATTTTTTTTTTTAACTTCTTTATACATTCTCAATAGTAACCTTTTACCTGAGGGAGAGCTGGCAAACATTTTCTCCCACATTGTGGGTTTTCCCTTCACTCTGTTGGTGTTTTTCTTGCTGTGCAAAAGCTTTTCAGTAGCATGAGATCCCATTTGTTGATTCTTTGCAATAGTTCCTGTACAATCTGGCTTTTATTCATAAAGTCGTTGCCTACACCAATGTCTTCAAGAGTTTTACCTACTCTATCTTTCAGGAAATTTAATGTTTCTGTTTTAATGTTGAGATCTTTAATCCATTTAGATTTTAACTTAGTACATAGTGAAAGATATGGGTCCAGTGCTAATCATTAGCATGTGAAAGTCCAGTTTTTCTGGCACCATTTATTAAAGAGGCTATCTTTCTTCCAATGAATGTGTTTGGCACCTTTGTCAAAGATAAGGTAGCTTAGTGTGTCTGCAGTTGTTTCTGCATCCTCTAATCTATTCCATTGATCTTCAGGTCTTTTTTTTGGCCAGTACTACGTTTTTATCACAGTAGCTTTATAGTATAATTTCAGGTCAGGAATTGTGCTGCTCCCTGTCTGTCTTTGTTGCCCAGGATATTGCTATTCTAGGTTTCTTCTGGCTCCAGATGAATTTTAGGACTGTTTTCTCTAATTTTGTGAGGCATGCTATTGGAATTTTGATTGGGATTGCATTGAATCTGTATAACAGTTTTGAAAGTATGGCCATTTTCACTATATTTATTCTTCCTACCCAAGAGCACAGGATATCTCTCCATTTTCTAATATTCTCTTCAATCTCTTTTTTCAGAGTGCTATAGATTTCAGTATAGAGGTCTTTTAAATCTTTTGTTAGATTGACTTCTAAGCATTTCATTTTTTTAGATGCTATTGTAAAAGGTATTGTTTCCCTAATTTTTCTCTCAGTAAGATTGTTATTCATGTACAAGAATGCTATTGATTTTTGTGTATTGACTTTGTAACCAGCTACATTACTAAATCTGCTTATTAAATCTAGAAGTCTTTTGGTGGAATTTTTGGGATCTTCTAGATAGAGTATCATGCCATCTGCAAACAACTAGTTTAACTTCTTCTTTTCCTATCTTATTCCTTTTATTTCTTTCTCTTGTCTAATTGCTCTGGCTAAAGTTTTCAGGACTATGTTGAGTAAGAGTGGAGACAGTGGACATCCTTGTCTTGCTCCTGATTTTAGAGTGAAAGCTTTCAGTTTTTTCCCATTTAGTATGATGTTGGCTGTCAGTTTATCATAGATGGCTTTTATCAGATTGAGATAGAGACCATCTATTCCAATTTTCTGTAGAGTTTTTACATATAGGTGCTAGACTTTGTCAAAGGCTTTTTCTGCATCTATTGAGATAATCATATGCTTTTTATCCTTGGCTCTGTTAATATGATGTATTACATTTATGGATTTACATATGTTGAACCATCCCTGCATCTCTGGGATGAATCCCACCTGAGCATGGTGTATAATCTTTTTGATGATTTGTGCAGTCTGTTTGCCAGTGTCTTATTGAGGATTTTTCTGTCAATGTTCATTAGGGAGACTGGCCTGTAATTCTCTTTCTTAGATCCTTCTCTGGTTTTGGAATAAGTGTAATGCTTGCTTCCAGGAATGAATTTGGGAGTTTCGTTCCCCTTTCAATTTCATTAAAGAGTTTGAGAAGTAGTGATGCTAGGTCTTCACTAAATTTCTTGTAGAATTCAGCAGTGAATCCATCAGGGCCTGGGCTTTTCTTTGTTGATAAGTTTTTAAATACATCATTAGTTTCACTTATTGGTATTGGGTTGTTTAGCATTTTTCTGTCTTCTTGATTCAACTTTGGTAATTCATATGTATCTAGGAATCTCTCCATTTCTTCTGTATTTTCCATCTTATTAGAATACAAGTTTTCAAAGTAGGTATAAATAATTTTATGAATTTTTACAGGCTCTGTTGTGATTTTACCCTTTTCATTCTTAAATCCATGGATTTGAATCCTTTCTTTCCTTTTTTTGATAAGGTTGGCCAAGGGTTTGTCAATTTTATTTAATCTTTCAAAGAACCAACTCTTCAATTCATTGATTCTTTGCATTTTTTTTTAGTCTCCAGTGTGTTAATTTCTGCTTGGATCTTTATAATTTCCTCCCTTGTAGGAGCTTTTGGTTTAGCCTGCTCTTATTTTGCTAGAAGTTTGAGATTCAACATTAAGTTTTTATATCAGCTTGCTCTGTTTTCCTGATATGGGTATTTACTACTATAAATTTCCCTCCTAAGATCACTTTCATGTGTCCCACAAGTTCCAGTATGTTGTATTGTCATTGTTATTCAACTGTAAAAACTGTCTAATTTCTTCTTTAATTTCATCTGTGATTGTTCAGTAGTGTGCTATTTAATTTCCATGTGTTGATGAAGTTCTTGTGGTTTCCTCTAGCATGGATTTCCAATTGCATTGCACTGTGGTCTAATAGTATGCATGGGATAATTTCAATTCCTTTACAATTATTTAAGCATGTTCTATGAACCAGTGTATGGTCTACTTTGGAGAATATCCCATGTGCAGCTGAAAAGAATGTGTATTCTGATGTCATAGGGTAGAAGACTCTATAGACATCTACTAAGTCCATCTGCTCAAAAGTTTGATTTAGTTCTAATTTTTCATTATTGATTTTTTGCCCAGCTTATCTGTCTTTTTGTGACAGAGGGGTATTGAGGTCTCCCAATACAATCTTATTAAGGCTTAGTTGATTTTTCAAGTCCATTAATAATTGCTTCCTATAACTGAGTGCACTAATATTTGTTGCTTATATATTTATGATTGTTATCTCTTCCTCTTGGATTGCTCCCTTTGCCAAGATATAATGACCTTCTTTGTCTCTCTTAATCAGTCTTGAACTAAAACTGACTTTATCTCAAATATAATAGCAACCCCTGCTTTTTTCTGAATTCCTGATGCATGGAGTATTGTTTTCCATCCTTTGACTTTCAGTCTATAGGCTTCTTTTTGAATTAAATGTGTTTCTTGTAAGCAGCATATTGTTGGATCTTGCTTTTTGATCCCTTCTGCCAGTCTGTGTCTTGAATTGAGACCATTAGCATTGATGGTTAAAACTGCTATGTACTGACTTATCCTTATCATGTTGTTTTCCTATTATTGGCTCCACCCTTTTTATTTCCTTTTTCCCTTCCCTCCAATTATTTGCCTTTCCTGGTGGATTCCTTCTACTGGGGTTCATGGAGCTGTAGTCATTATTATCTCTTTCTAAAATGTCCTTCAGAACATCTTAGAGGTTGTGAATTTCCTCCCATGTTCTTTGTCATGGAAGCGTTTTGTGTTTAGAGGCTTCAGCCTCTCCTTTGCCATTTGTGGTTCGCACCTCAGGCTGTGGCTCCTGTCTCCCTGCCTGCAGGTGGTGGGCATGGCTATGTTTTACTTAAATTTCTGTATCTTTCAAGCTCACAGGTTAAACTTATTAATTATCATCTAGCAATCACATTTTATATGTTAGTAAATGCACATCAATCTTCTAGGCACACAGAAAAGGGCTGACTATTTACTCTTAATTAACATATGTAAGGCACAAATGTAAATCCTTCCCCTACTAGCTACTATAGGGGGAGAAGCATCAATGGCCCTTGTCAAAAAACCTGCTGACATCCGATACCTTGCCTGTCATTTTTAGGTATAATTTTAACAGGTTCTTTGACTCCCTGTAAGTTTTTTCTTAGTCCCTTGTCTTTTTGATATCCCATCTGAGACATCATTTGTTTAATCTTAGGATCTGAATCTATTCATTTAGTCATCACACTGGAACTTGTTTTTTAGTCTTCAAATCAAAATCACTAGTCAGCACTAATTTCCATTTATGTAACAAATCTCTTCCCCACAAGTTAACTGGAATAGGTGCCACATACAGTAAGAAAAAACCCTTTTGTTGGTCTGGCCCCTCATAAGGCAGGGGTGAGGGGCTTCATAACACATGCTGAGGGACTCCCAGCCCATTAAGAAACGTAGGAACCCTTTGTGTGGGCCACATGGTGGGCCATTGTTCTGATGCAATTACAGACATATCCACGCCAGTGTTCCTTAGACCTTCAAAGCACTTTCCATTAATCTTTATAAAACACATAGGCCTGTTTTGAGTCACTCCTTGTGTAAAATAAATCTCTCTTGTGTAGTCTTGCTCTGAGGGTCTTGCTCCCTCTTGAACTGTCTATACTTAACAACAGAAGCCTTCTCTATAGGTAACAAAACCAACTGTGCCACATAATCTCCCTGTTCAAAAACCCAGAGATCCATAGCACATGAAAGAACTTGTATCTCATCTCTACAATCACCATGGATCACACTGGGCATAGTAGTTATTTCTTTTAGGTTCAGATCAGCCTTTCCAGTACAAGATCAACTGTTCCTTCAGGTGGGGGACCAAAATTCCTATAGGAATTGGGGTAGGTTGGTCACCTCCAATGAGACTAACACTGCAAGCTACAGCATCTGCCCTATTAGATCTAGCAAGAACTTTGCAATTTTTTCTAATATGTCCCATTTTCCCACAGTTAATACATTTTACATTATTCCCTTTTGTTTTTGCAACCTAGCCATAACTTGAGCCATCATAGTTGTCTTATATAATTTGGTTCCAATGTCTTGACAAGCTCGAATATGTGTTGTTAAATTTGCCAATTGTGACTATAGCTCATCAGGACATTGAATCTGTTCCCCAAGTGGTGCATACATTCCTTCCCAGAAAGCATTCCTCACTTATTGTTGGACGTGGATTGGGACCTGTTCCATTTATATGCACTTGCTCCAAAACAAGAGTTTTATAGCTTTACATCAAAATGAAGGAATTGAGAAGGAGACAGACATGTTTATACTAGATGTTTGATATCATAACATGTCACTTGACATGTATCCAAAACATTTGGCAAAAGTCTCACAGTAAATGGACTCAAAACTGAAGGAATCAGATTCCAAGTTGAGAAGGTCTCAGGGGAAATGACTTTTCCTGTGCTGTGGGCATTTTTAAGGTTTTTTTCCAACTCTTTCCCAATTATAAATATCTATAATGCCTGTCTGAGGAGACCATGGATTATATTTGGTTACCTCTTTCAACATTTTTGCCAAGTCTTTCTTTGGCACATGAGCCCCTGAGCATTTAAGCAGGCCTTGAAGTGGCTGTCAGTACCTTTGCTCCTCAACTGCGGACCTTTGCCACATTTTTACTCCTGTATAAAACAGCTTGTTCACAGCAGGAAGATTCACTCTTGTTCTTTCCTCTCTTCTCCAGGCATCCCTGGTGGAGTTTTTCATCCTGTGAAGGCTTTCTCCATATCCACACCTTCCACTCTAGGCAGACTTACTCATTCAGGATAAAATTCCTACTCCAAGGATTTCAGGTCCCTGTACCAGGTGTCACTTATCAGGAACCTGGCCTAGATCCCCGATCTCCCAAATGAGTACATGGTGAAGGCTTAAATAAATGAGATAAGTGGTATGATTTTAGGGCTCTAGGAGGATCAAAACCTCTGCAGGGTTTGTCACTCTGGTGGCTAAGACAGGGGAAATGTCTCTGGGTGGCACATATTTATGTAGTTTTCACACAAGGAAGGGGTTAGAGTGGAAAAGGCAGGAAACTGAACAGACCTTGGGAGTGGTTCAAGAACTGTTCTAAGTAACAAATTATGTTAACTTAGGAGCAGTATCTTAGGAGAAGATCTCCATGCTGCATTTCACTATGGGAGGGAAATGTCTGCAGCTACAGTCTTTAGTTAATTAGAGCCAGGTGTCCTCAGCTGTGACCTTGTTTTGCCCTTTGAGGTGTCTCATTGTTCTCAGGTCAGCCATGCTCTGGCCATGCTGTGGCCCTGCCCGTGTGTTCAATTTCTAGTTTCAATGGCCAACAGCGAGAGAGGCACAGAACTGCTGCATTCAGAGAATACACTCGCCTGATGCAGCCCAATGATGAGGGGGGGGCACCATCAGGACGTGCCAGCAGATTATCATCTCCAGTGAGGAGACAGATAGCGCCAGTTATTTATTTGGGAAAAATCCCACAGCTTGGTATATTCTCTGTTTCTCTTTTCCTCCAGAGAATCCTCAACACCACAATTAAGGGAAGTTACAGTGTTAAAGGCAGGCAACACAAACACCCAGTTTTCCTAGTCCCTCTGGTAATTCCCTTTTTTAAATGGTCATTTACTTTACCTGTGTTCTAGGAACAAAAGAGCTAATTTTCTGACAAAATTGTGCCGATGGCAATACAATTGCACAGCAAACTGCCACGTCTCAGCTGCTGTGCTTCATACATTAAAAGGACACAGAATAATACCTGCTCTCAAAGTGGAACAGAATCCAACCAGAATGCAGCCGTGTGTTAGGTGTAGCTTTTCAGTCCCAAAAGTCTTCTTGGCTTTTTTAATAAAGATGGAAATTCTTATTATCATTTTGTTATTCTCACCTGCTTAAGTGATGTGATCCACATTGACTCCAAATCTAGTCAAAGTGATTTAACTCACTTTAAGTGACTTGAAAGCTATGTTCAGACGTCTTCATCAGAATATTAAAGACAGAAAATCTGGGTTTAGAAGCTAACACAGGACAGAGTAGTGATCCAAAAGGAATCCACAAAGAGCACCAGAGGATGGTAAGGAAGCAGAACAGGAAAGAAAGAGAAGTGGGGGGTCTGGAGAAGCTAGGGGACCCATGCAAAATAGAGACACACAGTTTAGCTCCATTATGGCTTTGATCCAGAATCTTGTGCTCAGAGATGGGGCTTTTGGAAGGAGATGGGTCCTGGAGGCTCCTGGGGCTGACAGCTGACTCACTGGTGGGGATCAATCCACTGATGAGTTTGGAGCTAAATGTGCTGCGAGGAGGTGGGACCTAGCTGGAAGAGGCAGGTCACTGGGCACTGGGCCTGAAAGGTGTTTTCAGGTTCCCAGATCCTCTTCTCCTTGCTTCCTGTTGCCTTGGTGTGGTGGCTTAAATCTCAGAGTTGCTCCAAAGCCTTACACACTGATAGGTGGAATTCGTGGGAGGTGATTGGATCATGGGACGTCTATCTGGCTTGCTGTGAGGTACCGTGTCTGGTCAGGAGAGGTCGATTGCTGGGGTGTGGCCTGTTTCCAGCTCCTCTCTTCACTCTGCTTCCCATCTGCTATGGTGCAAGCAGTTTCTTCTTCCAGATCCTTCTACCATGCTGTCTTGCCTTGGAGTCAGCCAGCTACAGACTGAAACATGAGCCAGAATACACCTCGCCTCCTTCAAGTTTCAGATGTCAAGTATTTTGTGCCAGTGATGAGAAAATGACTAAGACTCGTAGGTTGGACATCTGTCTTCCCGGCTCTTCCACCATGCGTTTTGCACCTTGACACCAGCAGACCATTTGGCTGAAAGTGCGAGTGACAATAAGCCTCTCCTCTTCAAGGCTGTGGGCTGTGGGTATTTTGTCACAATTGGAGAATGACTCAGAAGCCAGCCTCTCTCTCAAACGTGATGAACAAGTCTGAGGCGGTAGCAGTAGAGCATCAGTCTGAGCACCGGGCTTCTCTGGTGTGGCTCTTGTGAGCTGCACAGACAGCTTCTCCATGCGGCAAGCCCTGGAGGCGAGGGTTGAGGAGGGCAAGTGCAGACTTCCATGCACCCCAAAATATCTGGGCCCCAAAAGACACAGTCAGTAGGGAAAGGGAAGCTACAGGAGGAAATACTCGCCAGATGTGTATCTGATAAGCGTTATTATCCAAAATATCTGACGAATTCCTACAACTCCATAAAAAATTAATTTGACTAAAAAATGGGCAAAGGATTTGAATAGCCAGTTTTGCAAAGATGACATATAAATGGCCAAACATGTAAGATGTTCACCATCACTAATAATTACAGAAGTGCAAATAAAAGCCACGATGAGGTAGCACCTGCCACCCACTAGGATGCCCACTGACAAGGAAAATCAAACAGCAAATAACAAGTATTGGTGACAATGTAGAAAGGGGAACGCTTGTGTACAGTTTATGAGAATCTAAAATGGTGTGCCAGCTGTGGACAACAAAATGTTAAAAACAGAATTCTCATTCTCCAACACTCTCAGTCTGTGTATATAAGGGGTGATCAAAATATGTGGTGAATGTCCAAATTTTTAAAATTTAGTGTCCATTTAGTACAGAAGACACACTGCCATTCATCCTTCTCGAAACGCTGCCCTTGCTCTGTGTACACTGGTCCCACCCCTGTGCCCTTCCTGATGCAGTTCTGGAAGCTCCTTTACGAATGTCTCTAGGAGGTGCCATAAAAGGCACAGTGAACGTAGCCATGAAGCGCCATCTACCAGGACGGCAGGCTCACACTAAACACTGCGGTGTGTCCTCTTCCACTGCATTCACCAGCGCTGGCCCCACAGGAATTCTGGCTTGCTGTGGGCTGGGCTGTGGAGGGGTTAAGCTGTTGACCACAGGGTTCTCTGGATGTACTGGAAAAGCTCATATTCACATAGCAATAAACTGCCAAACTTAGAGATGAGACAGTTCTCTTAATTGGCAAGGTTTACTGCTAAAGAACGTCTTTGTTCTTACTTCTCAAGGCCCTTCTCAGCTTTCTGTCTTTACCTCTGCTATTGCCTTCATTTCCCGTCATACCCCCGAGTTTGTCTGGAATCCAAAAAATATGGGCAATCCAGAGAAGTCTTTGTCTTAGCTCCAAGAGAGTTCGGATCTTCCTTGACCCCAAAAACCGTAATACTTGTTGCTTTTATTTAAGCCGTACACTTGTTTTAGGAGGTTGGGGGGCCTGACCAAGCTCCTGATACTGGCTCTTTCTCAAAGTCAGAATAACCCTGAAAGGGAAATGCTTTAAATTCATTCAGGGCATCCAGGCAGCCAGGACAGCGCAACTAAAGACACTCAGGAAAGAGGACTCCAGAGCTGCTGCAGACAGTGGGAAGATGACAGAATAAAAGCATGTGCAGCATGGGGAGCATTCTGAGAGGGGTTCATGCCTTTTACTGTAATACATTTTTCTTTAAAAAGTTAAATATTCACTGCACTTCTGGTCACGTCACATAAATTTGAAAGAATTGAAACCCTGGTTTCAAAAAGCTTTGAATGCCCTTGTCCATAGCAGAATTATTCCCAACAGCTGAGAGGAAAAAGCAACCTCAAGGTCTGTCAGTGGACAGATGAATAAGATGTGCACACTCAGACCTGCACGCACACACACGCTCACGCACACTACAGCGGCGTCCAGTGCCAGGCAGGAAAGTGAGTCTGAGCGCTTTCTGCAGCCTGAGCACTGAGAACCCCGCGCCTAGGGAAAGGAGCGGCCGCCGTGTGACCGCACACCTGTGAGGCAGCAGGCAGCAGGCCCGCAGGGGGCGGACCGGGGGGGGGGGCGCCAGGGCTGCGGAGAGGCGGGAGACGGGGCAGTGACTGAGGGGCAGTATCTACTTTACAAGACCCGGGTAGGAGAGCCTAACCGTCCTGCAGTGAGGACGTGCGCCGCTGCCCCCTCCAAAGTGCTCAGCAGGGTAAATTTTACGTTCCCTCTGTTTTACCACGATTGAAACATTTAGAACTACTTACACAGTGCACAAGCGAGAGCACAGCCTGCTTCCTCCGGCTTTCCAAAGGCTGCACCGGCCGGCACACCAGCTCAGCGCAGCCGTTCAGCACCCGGCCAGCCCGCCCGGCCCGCCGGGGGCCTTGGTGAGCTGACCGCTGGGTGTCAGCCCCACCCAGAGCCCTTGCGTGCTGGAAGCCCAGGGAGCTCCTCAGTCAAGAGGGCGGCTGTCCCGCTGTCAGGACCCCGGTGTTTATTCACGTCTTCAGGCCAGAGTGGAGAGAGAGGGGAGAAGGTTCCGACCTCAGCCCCAGGGCCGAGGCCGCCTGGCCGCCTGGCTGACGTGTAAACACAGGCTCTTCTCCCCTTGAGCCGCCTCTGCCTGCCCCAGCGCTCTTCACGGGGGAGGGGCAGGGCGGATCCCAGCTCTGTCGTGGACCCAGCATCCACGCTGCGCCGGGACCCCTGCACTCGCCGAGGAGAGCCCTCTGTCCCTCGCGCCAGCCTCCAGCCCGCAGCTAGCAGCTCGCCCGCCGGCCCTCCACGCGGCACACGGAGGTGGGACTGCAAAGCGGCCTCACAGGGAAGCAAGCGCGGTGGCCCTGCCGCAGCTCCCGCCACACTGCACCCCTTCCTTCGGAGCTCGGGAGTATTTTCTGAAGTGCGCGTGGGGACGCTGAGTGTTGAGAGGTCTAATGGAAATGCTTGTTCAACTTACATAAAATGCACACTAACTGAACACTTTCATCTTTAGGTAGGAACTCACTGCTGAAGAGGATCAGGACAGCCAGGTGCTGGGGCCCTGCCAGGTCCCAGGGGTCACCCAGGCCTCCCCTGTCCACCAGTGGCCCCCAGAATGACGACAGCCAATATGCAGGCCACACGGAGCCGCCCAGGAGGGGTTAGAATCAGCCCGCGTGGGTGCAGGGCCCGTCCAGCTGAGTCCCCCTTAGCCCTGAAAGGAAGGGCCCTGGCTTGCACCTCCCCTGCAAATCCAGGCCGCAGAGCCCCGGTCTGCCTGACAGTACTGCCACTGTGCATCGTGCCAGGGCCGTGGCTCACAGGTGACTGGACCCCACGTGGACAGAGGGAGAAGAACATGAAACGAAGGAGACGGAAGGCATTTGGGGAGGGGCGGTGGCAGCCGCTCTGCGCCTGTCCTGCGCTGCGCTACCGTTTGCCGTTGGCGCCTTCTCCTGTCCCTGCTGGCACCTCGTATTTGCGCCCCGAGACACTGCTCTCTTCACTCCCTGCTGGATGCCACATCCGGCCAACTGGGAAGGGACAGCAAGTGACTGAGACGTCAGGTGCGAACTCCTAAGGATGCCTGCCTGCGGCCCTGAGCGCGGGTCCAGCTCTGAACAGGAGCAGGACACAAATCCCATCCCCAGCGTTTCCCACTGACTCTGGAAACTACCTCAGAAGTCCGCTTCCCTCACCCATCCGTCCATCTGAGAAACGTCTTAGAGATGAGCAGGAAGTAGTGCTGCCAGCGAGTCCCGTAGGCATTCCTGCTGTGACACGAGAAATCCAGCTGGTTCCGCAATGCCTCCCAATTAACTTTTAAGAATTCAGATCTATTGAGGACACAATCAATGGCAACAAGTTCATCACGCCTGAATCTGCACCAAGATGCAGGAACTTTTGCTTAAGTTTGGGGAAATCCTTATAGTACTTTTTCAAATCGGATTAGCTCTTGGGGTCAGGTTCAAGTGCATGGCAGTTCTCTAGCGTCCAAGATATGGGACTGGGGCTGGAAGGACGTGGTGACTTCCCACCCTCTGCTGGCCATGGGCATCTCTCCCTCCACCCACCCCTGCGCCTGATTTCACCATAGCCACCCTCGCCAACTCCCCATTCGCTGTTGATGGCTCTGGGAAAATCACGGGGCAGTGAATACTACATGTGACCTACAAACTCCATTCTTAGACTTATTAGTATTCAAACCACCTTAGCAGAATGCAAAGTTGAGAAGTCATGAGATCTGCGTCTGCCTCCGTGACAGGACCTGGAGGTGCAGTTGGATCCCAAGTGGCCATGCGGGATGGCTGGCTGGCTGGCCCCATCGCTGGGCCCTGTCCAGCCGTTCCTGGCATCTCCTGTCTCCTCCTCTAACCTCGCCAACAAAGCAGGATCAGTCTGGTGCTTATGACAGAAGATGAGACACAGGACTGTGAGGTCCCACCAAGGTCAAGGGTCGGAAGAAACAGAGGACTGAGGTCTGTCCCTTGAGCCCACACCCTGTGTGGGCTGGATAGGCTGTGTCCACCTGGCCGCCTGGAAGGCACCGACACACTGAAACTGAACAGCAAGGCCCATGGTGACAGAGAAGGAGCAGGTAGGCTCAGCCAGGGAAATTCCTGCTGGCAATATTCAGGATTAATTGCTTCATCTTGTTACCTAATAAAATCAGAAGTGGGACATTCCTCACCAGGGGAAGTTCATCCAGACAAGACTACTTGGAGCTGAAAAGCAGAGCTTCATGCTGTCTGCGCCACTCTGCGTTCGTCTGCCGCGCACATCTCTGCCAGCCGCGCAGGGAAAGGAATCAGCGTGAATACCAACCTCACTCCCGACAGGCACCAAGCACCTGCTGTAAACCGCCGAGGACACTCATCACGCTTGCTCCAGGCCGGCGCAGACCATGAATATTCAGCAACGGGCCCTCATGTTTAAGAGCCCTAGCTCGAGACTGCCAGGTGCCCCATGCTTTCTGGCGAGAATGTGCCCTAGATTTAATATCTACTTGCAAACATAACTATTTCTCACTATTTTATTGGCTTTGAGACAACCAAGAGGTTTCTGCCTTCTGTGCATGCAGACGGAGCTCACTTAGCAGGCTGGTTCCTAAAGTCCACGCTCGAAACAGGAGGCTCCTGTCCAACCCCACAGACACAGGGGCGCCGAGGGCCACGGCCCCCCACATCCCAGCCACGACACACTGCAGCCCTGCCTGGCCCTACGCGGCGTAGCCGTGGCCTTATTTCTTGCAGCATTGTTGCAGCGTTGTTCCAAGCTTGGCATCCTCGGCCTCCGTGAGCTGGATTGCTCTGAGGTCTCTCTACAAGCACGGCCTCGTCCCAAGTCCCTCCCTGGTCCCCAGTCCCTCTCTCCCAGAAAGCCCACTCCTGGGCGCCTCCTGCGGGTGGGCAGCCAGCCGCCCACTCCCCCACCGCGGCGTCCAGGAGCCTCCCGCCGCCTCCCCTTCCCTGCGCTGCAGGGGAAGACTTCCTGCTTTCCCCTTCATCCACATAGTGCTTGCACATCACCCCACATTTGGAAGCACAAAGAGAAAAAAGGAAGAGAAAGGGCAAAGAAAGCAGACAGATGAGTGGCAGGAAAACACGGAGGAGGGGAAGGAGATAAACAGGCGGAGAAGGGAAGGAGAGGTGCGTTTCGGTCACTTCTCCTCCTTGCTTGTCGCATTACCCCGTGAGTGAGCTCTGCCCCACACACCTCCCCACGGGGCGGAGGGAGCCGCAGCCGCGGAGCCTCTGCTGGGGGGCGCAGAGGGGCACAGGGGGGCGCAGAGGGGCGCAGGGATGTGCTGGGGTGCGCCCGCTCCTCTGGCCCAGTGTGACTCAGGCTCTCTCGTGGACACAGAGAATTCCCAGTTTCTCTGGTTTTGTCAGTCACGTGGTTCACGCTCTCCTGTGGCGACCGCAGCAGCTCAGTGGACCTGCGGGGCCTGAGTCCCGCGCAGCCTCAACCTGGCCCTGTGACCTCCGCTCTGCCGCTGGGCTCGCCGACTCCGGCTGCACCGTGAGAGCCATCGCGGACAGGCTGCGTCCTCCAGACGCGGCGGACCCCGCCACTGAGCCCCACACGCGGTGCTGGCGAGCTCAGCCCTGGCGGGACTCCCTGGCCCACCTCGGGACGGGAGCCAAAGCCCGGACTCGGGACTCTCAGGACAGGCCGCGTGTACCTCCCCAGCGTCCCCCATCCGTCCGCGCGCGCGTATCTGCTTCCCCTCGGCCCTCACTGGGGCGGGAGCGAGGTGTGACGACACGACGAATACATTAATGGAGGGAACCGTCTGTAAATAACAGAGCTAAGGGAAATACAGCGGAGCCTTGGATCATGAGCGCTTTAGCTGGCAAGAAATTTGGTTCGCAAACAAACGTCTGGCAAAATTTAGTTTTCATTTGCGAATTCTGCATTGGTTGACAAATGTGACTGACTCCATCTTTCCCCCACAGACACACATGTGCCCGTCTTTTCCAAAATAGTAGGACAAATTAAGGTTGTGAACTGCGGTACCACTAGAGGGTTGCAAATAAAAAAGAGAAGCCTCGTAGGGCGCCTGCTCTGCAGCACTGTCCACGCACTAGGGCCTGCTGACCATGCACAACTTCCCACAGTAGCTGGACCTGCTCCCCCCACAGCCCTGGAAAACCCTGCTGGGATCTCACCTGGCCCTGGCTGGCTCCGGCCTGCACCACGGCATGGCCACCTGACCCACTGGCTGTAGCCTCCTCCATCTGAGCTAAGAGGCTATGGGTGTTGCTGTTGAGGGCTGGGGCTAAACAGTTGGGTGGGCCCAAGGTTGGAGGGCCCTGCTCTGACTCACACATCCCTGTGGTGGGCGGTCTGCAGGAGGTGGCAGAGAGGAGATAGGCTGTCCCAGGGCATGGACAGCACCGCCTTGGGTGCGGCTCTCAGCACCCAGGATTCCCACAGCTCTACCTTGGAGTTGTGGCTTCTGTGAGCTGCGTGTATGTTGTGGTCAGGGGTTACAAGGAGAACAATTACATACAGAATATATAATTCATAATACTGTTTTATGATAGTCACCCAGAGTTAAACACAAGAAAGTGCAGGAAATCTGTCCACAACACTAAAGAGCCAGGATATTCAGCCAAGGGCCTGGATCCCACAGCAACGTCCTGCGTGAGTCCAAGTGGAAGACCCAGAGCCCATGACAGTGCCTCCCATGAGTCCAGCTGGAGGCCTAGAGCCCACGACAAGGACTCAGGCAAGTCTGTTTTATGGATCTGCACTGGGAAGGCCCAAAGGTCAGTGGTGGAAGCCAGAAAGTCTATGCCAGTGGGGTGAAGGATCTGTGCCAGTAGGCTTAGGGTTCTGCACTGGAGACAAGAAGTCATGCTCAAAATAAGGACCAGGGCTGCCCTGAAAAGTACCACAGCCATCCTCAGTGACAATGAGGTCCCGAGCTCCACAGACGATGAGAAGAGTTGAGTACATGTCAGGAAGCCAGCGTGACAACTTCTCCTGGAGATTGAACAGCACACAGCTCCACCTCTGGAGCCAGGAAGTGATGCTCAAGGTAAGGGGCAGAGCTCCCCCAAAGTGAACCACAGCCATTCTCAGTGATGAGGTCCTGAGCTCCTCTGATGATAATTGCCGAATTCACATTGGGGAAGCCAGCATGACAAGCTCCTCCAGGAGAACCAACGGCTCCAAACAGCAACACTTAGGAGAACCTGCAATGCCTCGCTTTTCTTCTCCACTTCTATTTATGCTGGCAACTTTCCTCAGGTGGGCCATCTACACTCAGCACCATGCCGATTTAATTTAGCTGCCGATTTAAATTGACCACCAGTTTTTAATCTGTAACAATGTACTTGAAGCAAACTCACTTTTTACACTTAAACTGGCTCCAAAAAGACTTGAATAGAATATTTTGAAATAAGCACAAATACGTTTTGGTTTAAATTGTAAATTATGCATAGGCTTTTATAGCTTCAAAGAAGTTTTATGTTTGTGAAGAGTAATTGTCTTATTACCTGCCTCGATCACATGTAGGATAAATATTTTACCTCTTCAGTCGCTGTAGGTCTACTGGTGAAATCTGATCAGAAACACCAAAAACCTCAATGCCCAGGTGCCAAGCTGTGTCCAGCAAATGGTGGCATGGCTCCTGCATGAACTCCCCCAGAGACCAGAGATACACAGCACCTGATACGCTCGTCACCCTAGGGTGGACCACCCTTCCCTCTCAAAGGTGACAGTCTCAGGTCAGGTGGGAAGCCCCTTCCCGGGGGAGGCAGCCCTGTCCCTGGCTGGCCCACCTTAGCACTGCAGTGCTGCGCCATCTGCCTGACAGCTGGAAACTTCCAACTAGACAATGAAGACGCCTGCCTGAGCCTCTCCTGGGGACCCCACAGGTCTGCATGGCGTGGAGTCGGCACCATTGCCGAAGCTCCCTGCCCCAAGAGCAGGGCTTGTGGCCTCCTCCCTGGTGCTGCCAACCTGGAAGGCCGCCTAGCCAAGCTTGGGTCCGCCAGACATCAGCAAGATTTGTCACCACTGCCCGGGAGCCGGAAGTGTGACTTAGAACAGAACCTACAATTGCAGCAACACCGCGGGCGCGCGCAGGGAAGGAAGCAAGCAGCGAAGCGCAGTTAGCTGCGGGCCCCGTCTCCACTGAGAAGAAATCAATCACATTTTCCTAAGCGTCAAGGATGCTGCTGCCCAGCCCACACAATAGTGCGAGCTGGGTGGTTTAATTTTTCCACACTTCGTAGTCCTGACACTTCCAAAAGGAGGGCCAACGGGTGGAGTGGAGTTGTGGGTTAGCAGACTCTGTGGTCCCCTTTGTGGCACCGGGGCAGTGGCAGGGGCTGTGTCTGGACCCCACGTCCCAGAGCCTAACGAGGCTGCCAGTGCTGGCGGCTGGAATGGATAGGTGCTCCTGCACATGGCCACCCGACGTCGCTGGTGACTGTCCCCCACACAGAGCAGACTCTGCCCAGGTCTTGGCTTCCTAAGGCGACGCAGTCAGCTCTGTCCTGTAGGCATCTCCCTGAGTCGTGCTATTGTTTGTTGCTCCTCTGATGTAATTACACTCAAGAAAGAAAAGCTCCTAGGATTTTGACGCAAAGAAGCTTTATTTTCTTTCCTGGGAAATAGAAACTTCTCATCTTACTTTGGAGCCAGCCCTGATATGGAGGGTCTGGATGGAGACTGCATGGGTCCTCGCGGAGGGGCTCAGGCATCCAGAACAAGGGAGCAATGCCTGGATGGTGCCCGGCACCTGCTGTGGAGCCTCGGCCTCTGGACCTCCTCTGCCACGGCTGCTGGTGGGACCACGCTGCGTGGAAGTGTGGTCTTCCTGCCCCGGTCTATGGGAAAATCTCCCCGAAGGCTATCTATATGGGGCTCTTTCTTCAGCCAAGGGTATTACAGGTCATACGGGAGGGCGGGACAGGAACGAGGGGGCCGTGGGAGGTTAAATGCACAAACAAGGGTCACCCAGTGGACTGCAGGGTTCGCAGCCAAGGGTCCCGTCTTCCCGTGGTCAGCCCGCCGGGGTGGGAAGAACTGCACCCCCTGTAGTGAATTACAGCACTCATGGCTGCATATTCTAGAAGGCAGCACATTGACTCTGAACAGAAAGGAAATTCATGAACCAACTGCTCTTTCAAGACTCATAACAGGGGCCTGGTTTCTCAATTTCAGATGTGGGGCTCATTTGCAACCAAGCCAACCCTGCAAACACAGGTCTTTGTGCCACCTGTGCGTGTGGGCAGTCACCTCACTGTCACCAGAGGAGAGAGGGAGGGGCTGTCCTGGGCCCCAGGTGAAACCTGGGAACCCCTGCTCTTCACTCACTACAGGGGCTCGGCCAGTGGGGGCACCACGTGGTGGGACACAGGGCGCCCACCCCTTCCAACAGAAGCCCTTCGTCCACATGGCCTGCGGCTTTTACCAGCACCCTCTGCTTTCTCCCGGTTAGAGACACCACTGAACTCTTTCAGTGACCATAAACCCAGCAGGCATATCTCTTCAGAGATACATCATATCCGAGCCACAGCTGCCTGCCAGGAGAAGTCAGCACAGAGGTGGCACACAGCCGCACCTTGCCCAGCTCTTCGGCTGAGTTCTTAGTCAGAGAATTCCCTCAGAAAGAGTTTATTAAGCTACAATGCAAGCACAAGGCTGGCCTGAGCTACATAGTGCGACCCTGCCTCAAAAAAACTAGGGCTGGGAGTTTGGCTCAGTGGCTTAAGGCCTGTCTGGCAGGCATGAGGCTGTGAGCTCGATCCCCAGTGCCAGAATAAAAAAAAAAAAAAGAAGAAGAAGAAGAAGAAGCTATTCAAGGTGAAATGTGGGAATTAATTCTACTTCAGAGACATTGTCCCCTGTTGGATGAAAGTCTCTTAGGGCATACTCATGGGGACTATCTTGGTTACTTTTCACTTGTTCCTGGACAAAACACCTGACACCCAAAATTAGGTAAGGAAAGGTTTATTTAGTTTACAGTTTTTGGAGGTTTCAGTCCATAATCAGCTGGCTCCAAGATAGGGTGGTATGGCACTGGGGTAACACTTCAAGGCAGCAGAACAGCAAAAGCAGCCAGAGTAAAAGGGGCAAGAGCGAGCCTCTTCTCCCTTATATTGTACACAAGACCCCCCGCCCCCACAGCCAGGGTGGGTGTAGCATTCCCAAATCTCCTTGCCCTCCTTTGCACAGGATGAGGATGTTTACAAAGTAAGAACCCTGGCTCCCTGCTGAGTCCCTCAGTTAAACTTCTGACTTTCTCAAACTGACACAATGACCAGGTAACTGCTTGTGCTCTACACCCCAGGATGTAGAGCTGCTGAGTGACTTAATTAAGCTCCTAGACTTCTCAAGTTGACACAATGTATAAACCATAACAGGGACATTTCCGCAGGACTGATGTTCTCAGGCCAGTGTGGTGGGTTGCACTTTAGTGCAGCAGCAGAGGAGACAGGTGCATTTCCTGGAGTTTGAATCCTCTGCTTATGTGTCGCATCTGGGCTGGGAATGCAACACTTGCCATCTCCAGCTTTTTTGTGGGTGAAATGAGTCCACCAGTCACATGTCTTCTCTGGGTAGTCTGGGGAAGCCAATTGACCAAGGTGCATCCATTTGATATTATTATTGTTTTAATAATGATACAGTATTGCAGAGTGACTCATAGAGTAGTTGGATCACTGCTGTCAAATATGGATGGAAGCTCAGGAGAGGCTGCATCCTTCCAGTCCTACCTTGACCAAAGTTGGCAAGTGTATTGGTTTGATCCTGTGTCCCCCCCAGGGCCTAATGTAATCTAGATGGGGCTGAGTCTGGTGTTCGTGATTGGTTTGTTGTTTAGTACTGGGGTTGGCAATGTGAGCGCTGCACCCACCCAGGGGTGGAACTGACATACAGTGTAGGGTGAGAGGAAGCTGTGTCTTGCTCTCCCTCTTGCTCCCTCTCACCAGTTCAACCTTGCTGTTTGGTAGCTGCCACGAATGGCTGCCCTGCCACACCATGCTGCCTTGGAGCCAACTGAGTATGGACCGAAACCCCCATGAACTGTAAGAAATAAACCTTTCCTTCCCTAATTTTGGGCATCAGGTATTTTGTCTCACAAGGAGTGAAGAGTAACTAAGACAACAAGTCTCTCCATGAAGACTTTTCCTCCCAAAGCTTAGGGCCGGACCCCCCATGGTGCCTGGACACAGACACCAGGCTACACATGGTCTCGTTGTCCGTGTGGGCCCTGGAGTTGCTGCCCTACTGGTTCTCAGTCCGCACTGTTAGGAAGGTGCTGGGCCACGGGAATCGCCACCTTCCCTGGCCTTTGCTGAGGGCCCTGCCCCCACGGTGACGTGACCATGTGGGATGCTGTGACCCGGGACCTGCAGTCACAGCTTGTGGACCAGCCGGGCAGGGGGAGGGGGATTCCCGAGCTGCGGGGCCCTAGAGAACCCTCCCGTCTCAGGGAGGCCTCCAGGGGTTCATCAGTTAGGGCTCACTGGAGAACAGATTTTACGTAAAATAATACGCACAACATTATCTAAAAGTGGGCTCACAGGGCTGCCCACAGGGTCGGGGGGCGGGGAACCAACCGGTGCAGACCGGTCTTCCGCACTAGAGAAAGTCGGGGCTCACTCTGGAGGCTTTGCTGGGAAGCTGGAAGATTTGCACTGGGGCCTGTAAGGAACTGGAGATGAACGCCCTAGGCGACGGCAAAGATGCTAACTTGTCGGAGGAAGAAAACGCCACCTTTCTCCTTCTTCTCTCGCATCCCGTCCAGCCACATGCCCACTGGTCGGTGCGGCCCACATCCGGGGCGGGACTTCCGCCTCGGTGTGCAGCCCGCGCGTCAATCATCCGGACACGCCCAGAGCTCTTTGCCACTCACCGGCTAAGCGGTCCTCAAGTCGCTCCGGTTGACCTCGCCTTGAGCTCCGTCACGCTGCCGTGACAGAGCGTTATACAGACGGGCACCACGAGGAGCACAGTGGAAGGAGAGATGGAAAAAAGAAGGCAGAACGGGTGGAAAAGCAGGAAACAGCGCAGCCCGGCCGCCGCAGGCCCCTCCTGGAGCCTTCTCTGCACGCAGGGCCAAGTCCTTCCTCTCCGCGCTGCAGATTCTGCGCCGCAGTTGCGTCTGAGGACACTGCTTTAAGGACGCCCACTGCAGGCTGAAACCCACATTGGCGTCTACCTGGCTGATCAAGTTCTTCCCTGAATAGCCTTCCCTGTAACGAGAGAAAATGGGAACACTTCATTTTCCAGGACAGAAGACAGGGAAAGGTGAGAACCGAGGAGCAGAGGGGCCCACACCAGCCGAGAATCTCAATGCTGGAAGCCACCGAGAGCCCTGAGCCCGGGACCTGCCGCTGTGGGACCTGCAAAGACCACTCCCCCTCGACCCCGAGGGTCTTTGTAGACTTTTCTCCATCTGCCCAAAGGCGGAGTTCCATTCCGTGAAATAAATCAGTGCCCTGCAGCTCGGCACCCGTCAGCCCGAGCGGAGGCAGCTCTGACTTAGAGAAAGCCAACGATGATCGACTCCCGACATGACTTCTATTTATTCTCCTCCTCCCCTCCTTTTGATTAAGCACTTTTTGAATTTTGAAAAGAGCTTCATGAATCATTCTGTGGCTGCTTAATATTAATAGTAATGGGATTTATGCTATTGAAATGGGCTCATTATCATGCCAGCTGCCAGCCTGCTGTCTCCAACAGGCCTCTGGAAATAAGCTCTTCTAAATACCTTTCTTGCAAGAGAACTGTGGACAAAAGTAGGAAAACACCAACACTGGCCAAGTTCCTGCTGAGGTCACCCTGAAAGGACAGCGAGACGATGACCCACTCCAAGCTCGGTCCGTCTCCAGCTGGGGGCGTCCGCAGCCCCCTGTCCCGCGCGTGTCTCTGCACTCGCCTGCTGCCTCCTGTCCCTGACGTGCCCCGGCACCCCCCCACCGAGCCGCTGTCGTTTCTCCAGTCAGAAAGAGCCTGACCCCCACTGCACACACCAAGGCTGCACCCACATCTGACCTTTCTGATTTGCTTGTCCTTGAGATAACAACTTCCCTGGTGCTGGACTCAAAGCAGCCCTCAGCAATCGCATTTTATTCTTAAATGAGTGCTGGGCACGAGGAGAGGGGAAATTCAGAAGCAGGACGCGCATGGTCTTGCACGGGGTTGAACATGCCCACGTTTCCTCCGAAGATCTTTAAACAGCTGGCTCCTTCACTAGCTGCAGGCTGGCTTCCACCTCCCGTGTGTGCATGTGATTGGGAGAACTGAGTGTTGAGAGGGCCTCTCCGTGCTCTGAGCCAGTCTGGACTTCCCACTGCAGGCAGCTGGCTCCCTTGGGCGCCTCTGGGCCAGGCCTCGGCCTCTCTGTGTGCCAGGTTCAGCCTCCCCAGCTCAAAGAGACCACAGCTCGGGGAAGCTGGGTGGCAGCTGTGCCGTGAAGCTGGGATTTTGAGGACGAGTGTGAGGGAGACCCCAGCGGATGGAGCCACAGCTGCCCTGGTCAGGGCAGTGGGCGAGGCAGCCGGAGGTATGCTGTGCCTGTCTCTCGGCAGACACCAAACCCTGGTCGTCTGCTCCCCCGGCCCTTGTCCCACTGTGTGTGCCGCTCATCTTCTGGAGAGTAAGATCATCCACTTCCACCTGGAGTGGCTTCCTGTTGTTTTTCCTCCCTGAGTTTTATTTCCAGGGGTCCCCGTGTGCAGTGTGTATCTGCATTCCTCGTGGGAGTCGGCAGGGGCCTGGCACGGCCCTCACACGACAGCCACCAGGGCCGCCCACGAGAGCGCCCTTTCCTCTCGTCTCTGCAGCTCCTCCTGCCCTTCTGCTCCTCACTTGGGAGGAGGAAAGCAAAATGTGACCGTGTGGATCTGGCCACCTCGTGGGGCCTGGGACACCTGCACCTCAGAAGAGTGTGTCTGGCCCCGCCACCGCATAGCTCCCAGGCTGGGAGACTTCCTGGCCTCACGCCCCTCGCTGGACCAGACCAACAGTCTGTTTTCTGCAAAACCACAGAGCTGTAGGTCCCCTGACTTTTGAGAAACCGTCCAGTGTCAGCAGCTGTCCACCCTGGACCACAGATTGCTTGCTTTGCTGAGGTCCCGGCCTTGCTGTGCAGCATCAGAGCTCCTGGTGCCACAGTGGACACCTTTCCTCCCTGTCCTGGACATGCTGAGTCTCCCAGGGGCCGACAGCAGGGGTTACTCTCTAACCTTGACCCCATCTCTGTGACCACTTCCTCCTGCTCTGTATTTCTCTCTAGCAATAGAAATGAAAGCAAATACAGGAAAAGAAGATGAGGAAAGGGAAGGAGGAGGCCTTGCTCAGGGGAAGGAGGTCAGGGCCGACAGGAAGGAGCTGGGGTCGCAGGATGCGCTTAGGCTTCCTGGGTACCTAAACGTCGAAACGCTCCTCTCGCCAGGCCAGCTGCTGCTCCGAGTTTTCTGATGTCCTCGTGAAGTCCGTGTTTGCAGGATGCTGAATGCATGTTCATATCAGCTTCTCTTTTGAATGCAGTATCACACACTCTGTGTCCAAACAAACGTGCTGTGTGAAGCGCAGCCTGTGTAGAAGGCAGCCCGGTAAACAGAGGAGACCGGGGGTGCTGGGCATTGAACGCACATCCTCTGGGCTTCCTCACCGCCCTGCTGGAGCTCCTGTGTCATGGTTTCTACCCAGATGCCCCCAAAGCCTCGTGACTCCTAGCAGGGCCTTGGAAGGTGGTTGCATTGTGAGGTGCACAGCTGACTTGCTGCTAGGAGGTGGGGTCACTGGGGCATGGGGGCCTTGGGTGACTTTCTCTCTCTCAGAGCTTCTCCCTTCTCTCTCTGCTTCCTGTGCCCCATGCTGTGAGCAGCTCTCCTCCGCCAGGCCCCTCTGCTGTGCTGTCCTGCCTCGGAGCCGGCCGACCAGGGGCTGAAATGTGAGCCAAAACAAAGCTCTCCTTCCTCAAGTTGTGGGTGTCTGGTCTTTTGTCCCAGTGAGAAGAAAGTGACTAAGACACCCTGTGAGAGCTGTGGGAGCAGCAGCCGTGGGCACGGAATGGGGAGCAGGGGCTGCTGGGCGGGGTGTCCACTCCAGAGGCGGAGGGAGAACTGAAGGTGGGTCGGGAGGGGAGTCCCAGGAGGGGTCTCCTAGATGTGCCACTGGGGTGTCCGCTGCCCTGGCCCAAGCCAGCTCTGCAGGGAACGTCTACCCCATCACGGCAGCAAGCAGGGCACTGGGGACGATGGCCATGTCAGTCCCTTGCTCCATCTGCCACAGGGAAGAGTGAGAGAGAGGAACAAGAGATCCGAGAAGAGCAACGAATCGGAAGCAAAATAAAAGCGCTACCTGCAAAGACTTTTTTGTGCATAATTGAAATGGTCCAAATGTATTTCACTTATTTGTGCAAAATCTAAAACGAGTTTTCAATTCGGGGTCATTATGTGCTGAGTGGTTATGTGTTTGCATCTGCTGACTTCCCGGCGATAATGTTTCCGTGGCTGGGTGAGAGCAGAGGCAGAGGCGTTCGGTTTCTCAAAGGAGCGTAATGAGCTGCTGACTGCAGAGCGCTAATGATGATGAGAACACAGCAGCAGGAGGAGAACTCCAAGTCCTGAGTGCAGCGGGCGGCTCTGCGTCACCAGAGCACCCGGCTCCTCAGTGGGCTCAGTGAGTCACTCCTGCTTGGGGGTCCTCATGGAAGAAACTGGGGGCAGTGACCTAATAAATTCTCAGCATGAGCCCTTTTTCTAACAGAGAACAAAAAATGCCTTTTTTTTTCTTAATTTCAGACTCACCAGACTTCTCAATTGGCACAAACTACACAGTCTTCAACTTGTTTGAACTCCTTGGGGAGACTGAGGCAAGAGGATTCCTTGAATCTAGGCATTCAGGGCCAGGCTGGGCAATGCAGCAAGAACCCGTCTCAGGAGAACAGGAATAAACAGTGCCCCACTGCAGGTGGGAGATGAGGCCGGGGCGGCACAGGCTGGGGACAGCGCTGGAAGGAGGGGGCCGCCTGGAGGCTGCTCCGGGTCCCAGCTGTCAGCCTGGTGCAGCTCACATGGTGGCTGAATAATCCCAGGGCCTTCGGAAGTGAACGGAAGGGGTGTTTAGTAAAAATTAAATCATGCTGGAGTACACACAACATCCCCTGCACACCTTGATGGCCAGGTGTGTGTCTGGTAGTGCTGTGTGTACTGCGTTCTGGGTCCCCACCCCACCTCTGTCTCCAGAGCCTCTCTTTCACCCTAAGGGGAAGTTCATCTTCTTCCCTGACCCTGTGCTGGTCACTGCCATCCACTTCCTGTCTCTATGACGGGCTTCCTAGGTCCTGTGGTAAGTGCAGTCACACCGTGTTAGTCCTTCAGGTCTGGTTTATGCTGCTCAAGATGATATCCTTTTCACAGTTGAGTAATATTCTACTTTGGACGCACTGCTGATGAAAACTTTTAAACACTAATTGTCTGTGAAAAGTTTATGACTCTCAAGCCATTTTCATTTCATTCTGTTGCATTCAGTCTATTTTATTCTTCTAGGGAGAAAATACAGAGCCCCCCCCCCCCCCGCTCTCCTTCCTGGAGGTCCCGTTGTCACAGTGCTCTGTGGCTGTGGAAGTGGTGTCGCACCGTCTCCCGCTGCTCACTCTCCCTCTGCACCTGGCAGGGCCGCCCTGCCCAGGGCAAGGGCCATCTGCCAGAGAAGCAGCAGCCCAACCACCAGCCACCTTCCGGGACCCGAGACCTTGGGAGGAGGCGCAGTCCTCTGCGTCTTCAAGACTCCTGTCCTCAGGGCCGGGAGTCTGGCTCAGTGACTTAAGCACCTGTCTGGCAGGCACAAGGTTATGAGTTCAATCACCGGTGCCGCAAAAAAAAAAAAAAAAAAAAAGACTCCTGTCCTGCGTGGCCACAGGGCCTCTGCAGTGACAGAGCAGTGGGGAAGCTGGGTGATGGCCAGGCCTGCAGAGGGCAGCATGCTGGTGGCCAGCAGGGTCCCCAGGGTGGGGTGGACTCCTGCCCACCTGCCACATGGGTGAGGTGATGTCCAATCCCAGCACACCCAGGACAAGCACACTGGTGCCGGTGGTGCACTCCCTGACTGCTCTGAGATCCCTGACCACTGGGGCCCAGGTCCAGGGACCCCCTTCTTGCCACACCCAGGCACCCCGCATCAGCCTCTCTATGTCCAGGACTTTGCCCAGGTCCAGCTGCAGGGAAGGAGCAGCTGGAGTCTTAGCCCTGGTCCCCCAGCTCCCACCATGCGTCCTGCTCCAGGCAAAAGTGGATCGGATGTCACTGTGCCCCCGAGGACAGGGTGTTGGCCAGGACTCCAAAGAGGGCCTCGCCCTGCTTCCTAATTTACACAGAGAAAGCACGCGGGGTTGAGGCTGTTTCCTGCCAAGCAGATCAGTAGCCTGGCGCTTGTTCTTGAACCTCAGCCTTTGGCCGTGGAGCCCCTGTCCTGCTAAGTTTCTGGCCAGAACCCCGCTCCTGGAGCTCACAGGGACCCTGCCTCTCCACGCCATGCTTCCTGTGTGTCACTGGCTCCACGAGTACCACTGCCACTGACCACTGACCTCACCCGAGACGGGGGGGCTTCCCTCATGTGTCCCCATCCCCGCCCCCGCCTCCACTCCCACAGCCAGCCGCCGGCTCCCCCTGAGTCTCTTCCTTAAGGCTGTGGCTCCAAAAGCCTTCTGCTCTCCCCGCGGCCACCAACACTTGCTGACCCCAAGACTGCACCACAGTCCACTGGGGGAATGACCCACACCCCGTGCCTGGCTCCCACCGTCCCTGTGTCTGTGGGTCTCCTGCTGCTGGTGGGGTGATGCTCCGCTCCCCACCCAGCCCAGGGCCTTCGGGCTGGGCAGGGCCTCGGCCACAGCCGCGCTGTCTCCTGGACCGGCTGCCCGCTCCCTGCAGGCCCCGCTCGCTGCTGTCTTCGGTGCGAATTCCCCAGGGCTCTCCCTTCGGGGTGGATCTGCCCTTGGTTCGGGCTCAGACTTCAAGCTGCAGGGCCTGTGTCCCACCCTTTCCCTGCGCGTCTTCCGGGCCCAGAGCGGGCCGAGGTCCCTCTGCAATGATCCCACACACTGCCCTGTCCCCCGGGCTGTCTCCCTACCTCAGCTCTCCATACAGGAGGGACCTGTGATTCCTGACCACAGGTACAGCTGACACACGGGGGGCAGGACCCCCAGGAGCAGCCAGGTGGGCACCATATTGTTAGAGAGCAGCCCGAGTGTCTGGTTCGAGTCTTGGCTTTGACACTTGGCAACTTTGTGACTGCCAGGAAGTTACTTAGGTCTGCTCTGCAGAGACCCCTCCTGTACAGAAGATTAATAATAATGCACAGCACAAAAGTTTCTAGTGGATTAAATGAGCTAAGGCATGTATAGCATGAGTCTAGCTCCTAGAACAACAAGTGGTGCCGACCGTTTGATGCTGTGATTTAGACCTAGAATGACCCCGAAAGTCCCATGTGTGTGGCAGCTGACTGATCACAGGGTGCTGCGCTCATCAGCAGGTGCAGCTCCAGACGAGCTCGTCCCTGACTGTGCTGTTAGGAAGTGGGCCTGGCTGGAGGTGGTCACCGAGGTGTGACCTGGACAAGTGTGCTCTTGTCCCTGGCTTCCCCCTGCTCTCTGCGCTTCCCATCTGTCATGGCTGAGTGGGTGTCCTCCTCCAGTGCCCCACCACCATGGACTGGATCCCCCAAAATTGTGAACTCCAATCAGCTTCTCCTCTTTTAAGTTGTGGGTGTTGGATAGTCTGCCCTCATGATAGGAAAGTGACTGATGCACGTGCCATAGGCCAGGTGCAGGTTGGCCACGGAAAGGAGGCGATGACAGGGGTCTGGCCCTCGCCCACAATGGGACCTGGGAGAAGGGTGCCAGGCACGTGACGTCGCTGGTGCTCTGAGAGGCTGAATGAGAGGCCCCGCCAAAACTGTTCTCCAGGAAAGGCATTGGTCAGGTCTGCGAAGAACAGCCATGGCCTTCATTAGATCACTGCAGTGGCATCACCAGCCCGCCCCGCTGACTCCTGGGAACCCGGATCCACGCAGAGGGAGATGGGCATCGTGGCAGCGCGTCTCGTAACCGAGGAGCCTGGCTTTGCTGCGTGCTATGAGGTCCCTGGAGGCTGCGCATCAGCCTAACCACAATCTCAATGCTCAGAATGAGAGGGGGCATTGTGCTGAGGACATGACACTGGGGCCGGCCTTCGCTGACAGTGGCCGTCTGCAATGGACGGTTGGGCGTCTCCTAACAGTCGCAAAAGTCGTGCTTCCTCTTCTCCCCATCCACCCTCCTCCCACCTCCGCACGGTCTTGCCCAAAGGCTGCTTGCACCCGGAAACCATCCCTCAGGACCACAGCCAGCAAGGGTTCTCTCTGCACCCGGGCTCCCCTCCTCTTTGCCTCCTCGCCCCCCTGCACACTCTACCTTGCACTCCCACTTGGTGTGCACAGCTGTGATTTCTCCTCAGCCCGAGGCCACAGCCCCAGCCCACTGAGCTCCTGCAGCACCTCGTGGTGTGGGCAGGAAATGGGCACTGTGCAGAGGCAGAATTCAGACTTCCAGGAACGAGACTTACTTCCCAGGAGGTGTGACATGGTTCACACAGGCAGGAGGGTGTACAGACCCCTGATTCTGACATCAAGCGCTGGAGCTGTTGTCTTCATCCAAGGTCAGGCGTTCCATGCCTCGGAAACAGAGAAGGTGCGTGTGCTTTGTAAGAAGGGGAGACAAAATGCAGCTCCTTAGTGAAGCAGCAGAGGCAGCGTTCTGAGCACTTTCAGCATCTAAGGAAGAGGAAGAGCAGACACAGGTGATAGTAAGTGTGCAGTGTGTGTGCGGCCCACGTGCCAAGGATGTTAGAGACGCTCCCTCTCGCCTCATGCATCACAGCAGTTCACCCTTATAAAATATGCATGTGAAATGTTTAATACCATTGGGGGCCTGGCAAATCCATCCATCACTTGTTCTAACTCACATTTCTCAGTGAATACCTTTGATTGATTCTTTTAATTCAATATTTCTTCTGATTCAAGGTTTTTTATTATCACCTTGTCGCTTGAGAAGATCTTCAAGGCTACCTGCATAGCTACTCAAACAGGACACACCTCCCTGGGCACGAGGAAGGCTGGACTCTGTTTGTGCACAGAGTTTAGGCAAAAGCACCCTGCAGGGCTGGCCGGCAGTCCAGGCTGGTGGACTCGAAGTATGGGACCTTGGTGGAATTTCTAACCAACTCCAGCGCAGAGTGAGAGGCCCCACTGCCCTGAAGGGGCAGCCTGCAGAGGTCTCTGAGGTCGGCCCTTCCTCACTGGAGTCCCTTTCTGCCCGTCCCACCCACCCACGCAGACCCAGATGTTAAGCAGAGTAGCCATGCTGCGACCTGGGTGCTAAATGTCTCTCAAAGAGAGACGTGGCAAAGGCACAGCCTGTGGGGTGGCACCCCAGGGAGGAGCCATGGTGACCTTTCGTGGGGCAGGGGAGGTGCTGTCCTGGGAAAGTGGCCCTTTCCCCACCTCCACCCAGTGACCGACTTGTCACCTCTGCAAACCAGCACCTTAGGGAGCCACCGCTGTCACCTTGGAACTGAGCCCCTTTGCACAGTGCTGTGGGTGTCGTCCCTTACACAGGCAAAGGCGTGCTCCCCTCCACTGCAGCTTCACATGTCGCTGGGTGCCACGGTTCAGGGTGCCCAGGCGATGGGCTTGTTCCCAGTGTGGGGCCATTCAGAGCAAGGCGCTGTGCCCACCCCAGGAAGAGCCCCACCTGTCTCTGCCTCCTGACACCCACTCTGGCACCCTTCCCTCCCGAGGATGCTGCGTGGGCGTGAGCCCTCTCTCTGCTCTGTGACAGAGGGGAGCTGAGTCCCTGGCGCTGCGGCAGCCTCTCGGAGTGGCTCCTCCTTCGGCAGCAGCGCACTGCTCCCAGCCCAGCTTCAGCCCCATCCCTGAGCCGCGGGACCTGCGAGGCAGCCCAGGCCGGGCCTGGGAGCAGAGCCGGGTCTCTGAGGTCCCGGAGCACAGGGCAGCCCGGGGCACGTTCACGTTTGTGGGGCACTGGGCACCCTGTCCCGGGAAGTGCCTGATCTTCTCGCAGGCTGCCTTCCTCGTGGACATGAAGGTCTAAACCCCAGTTCACGTCAGGCCGCTGCCGTCTGTGCCCGGTACGGAGGCCGCCTCCCAGCTGAGATGGACTTGCTGCCTCCTGGAGCAGGCACCGCGTGTAGCCGGACTGAGATTCTTCACTGCAGTGCAGTCTGTTCCGTGCTTTAGACTTAGTATTCTTGTGACTTACTGAACCAACGGCCCCAACTCAAAATTATGAGCTATTTTCCTATGCCATCTCCCAGAAGCTGTCTCGTTTTACTAGTGATCTCCAGATCTCCGATCCAGCTGAAGCGGGGCTTTGTGTATGAAGGAAGACGGGTGGGTTTTGCTGTGCTCTGTGTGGAGAACCAGCTGACCACACACAGTGTCAGTGAGAAGACCCCGCTCTCCCTCCGCCACCACAAGTCAGGTCTGTGCTCCCCAGGTCACCGCGCTCTGTCTCTGTGTCCACCTCGAACCAAAAGAAGCCTGAATTATTTACTGCAGCTGAAAGCAAGTCTTCCTACCCCGTAACTTCAAGATCTTCATACTGGTCTTGCCTGTTTGCACTTCAATATGAGTTTTAAGATGAGATGAGCTTATGATTTTTACAAGACAAACATAACAAAATTTGGGGGGACTTTTATTGGAATTGTATTTATTTTAGAGATCAAGATGGTGGTGATTCCATTTCTACAAATTGGCTAGTCTGATTCATAAACATGGTATATGACTACATATACTTAGCTATTCTTTCTTACGTTTTTTAAAGAATGAATTTGATTTTCTGTGTAGAAGCCTAACACATCTTTCCTTATATTTACTCTCAGGTATTTGAAGTTTGATGCGTTTGTAAAACTACCTCCCATTAAACTTTATTTTCTGTTGCTTAATCATATAAAATTAAACTCCTTTTGCAGAGCAGACCAGAGCATGGAAGTTGTCTTAAATTATTTCATAAATTTTAAGAATGCATCAAGCACATTAGTTTAGATTTTTCATCATCCTATCATGAGCAAATGATTATTTTCTTTCTTTCTTTCTTTCTTTCTTTCTTTCTTTCTTTCTAACCTTACAATGTTAATTTTTTACTCACCATACTGAGCTGTCTATAAACCACTTGGAAATGATAAGTAAATGTGGAAGGACACAACTCCGTAACACTCCTGATCTCAGGAGAAAAGCTTTCAGAATTCCACCATTATCTATAACCATTACTAAGTTTTATTTTCAGATAATTGACATAAAATCAAGAAAGTTACCTCTTACTCTTAACTTGCTAAGAAGTTGTGTTTCTTTTAATATGAATTGTGTCCTGCCTTATTAAAATGATGATTTATATTTTTTGTATACTCCATTAAAATGGTAAACTATGCTGATTAAATTTTGAGCATTAAACCAAATTCACATTACTAGAATAAATGTAATTTCATCATGCTATGTTTTCATTGTGTAATACTGGGTTTTGTTTGCTACTATTCAGAATATTTGAATAGATTTTGCATAGAGAGATTAATCTGTGATTTTTATTTTCATTGAATGCCATTGCTAGATGTTGGCATTTGTCTTGTTCTCATAAAATAAATTGGGGATTATTTTATTTTTACCTTGAACACATATAGTTTTTCTTTGTCACTTACACATTTGTGAAGCTGGGAAAAATTACACAATCCAGATGACAAACCAAAATGTGAGGGCTGTGACCATCACACTAGGAGAAAGCACAGGAAGTGACAGAGAACTGTTTAAAACGTTTCTATTTTATGAATTGGTGCAAGGTGGAAGTTATTTTTCCTTTAACATTTGCATAACTAAGGCCTGTGTTTGTGAGCCAGTGAGGCCCATGTTTTTCTTCCTGTAAAGCTTTTCCATTATGAATTTAAGTTCTGATGAGCACAGCAATCCAGTCGCCCAGAGCATCTCCCCGCTGCCAGGCTTCCAGGGCACTGGGCAAGTCCCCCACGCCTGCCTTCCTCCACTGTGCACGGGAGTTTGGTGCAGGACAGAGGTCCATCTGCCCCGTGTTGGCTGGTGGTTTCCTCGTCCCTCAGTTACTGACCAGTTTTCCCAGGTGTGCATCAATTCTCTTCGCCTCTTCCAAGAACTAACTTTTGATCTTGTTAATATTATTAATTATATGTCTATTTGTATTTATTATTTACTTTTATCACTTCCTTTTACACATGATGAGTCTCAACTGTTCTTGTTGCTCTTTGGCTTCGTCCTGAACGGCTATTTAGATCATCGCTCTAGACCTTTCTAACGCACGCATCGAGAGCACAAATGACCCGCTTTGTGCTTTCCTCGTCCCCCAGGAGTTCTGCTACGCGCTGCTTTGCCACTTCCGTTGCCCCGGCATCTGGGCGTTTTCAGGCTCTGCTTTGCCACTTCCGTTGCCCCGGCATCTGGGGGTTTTCGGGCTCTGCGTCTCCGACTTGGCCGGGATGGGGACGGTACAGGGAGGCGTCCGGACCGCCTGTCACACGAAGGGACAGACGCAGCACAGTGCTCGGCCCCTGTCTCCTCTTCTCTTTGGTCTGGAATGCTTTGGTGACTCTCAAATTATTACTAGTTTACCTACAAATGGCCAGAACACTACTCCTCCATCATATCGTGGGACATAAGTGACGGGTTTTTCCCATGTGCGGTCTTCTGGACAGCGCCTGCCTTCAGCACTAATTTCCGCATTCTTCTCGCACACCGGAAGTTGAACCTCCCGCTTTTAGCATGCGCGCCAACGCTCCCCCAATCAGCTGTCACTACGTCATTGGGCCTGCCCCTTCAACTCCACCCCCTGTCAAAACCTAATAAAAGCTGGCGGTTTTTTTCCTCAGAGAGTGCTCGCCTCCCTTCTCCTGCCCTCCCGTGCGGCAATGAAGGCCTCTTTTCTTTCTTTCTCCATTTTCTCTCCTTTTGTCTCACGCGTCGGAGGACCAAACAATAAACTTCATGTATTTTGACCAGTATATCTTAATGTTCTTAACCTGAAATGTGGCAAAAAATATTCTGGTCTAAAATTCCCAGAAGCCCAGTCTGTACTGATTTTTGTCTTAATGCTCAAGTTATAGCATCGAGAGTTTTTACTTAGATTGTTGGGTAGAACAGGAAAGCTAGTAGTTTCAGGGAAATTAGTGATTGTACATACATAATTATCTTGGTATTACCAAATAATGCACTCAAGTGAAAAAGAATCAAAGATTTAAGAAATTTGATCTCAGAAAGTTTGAATTTAAAGCCCAAGCACAGATCTCTGAAAGTTAGAAAATCACTCTGTACCTCGTCTGTGGATAAGGAAGTGACTGCCTTCTTCACAGTCCTGGTGAGACCACTGAAGTGCTGGACGCATAGACCAGCATCTCACGAGGTTCCCAGGTCCGTGGCGGAAGTGGGAAGTCACTGCCAGCCATCGTGGGACATGTGTTTCAAAGTTCAGAAGAGTTCAGTATCTTTGGCTTGCTTTTCGAATGTGTTATCATCAGCCTGCGACCTTGTTAAGCTCGACCCCTCCGAGTCTAGTTAAATAAACCCTGATGAAGCGAAGCAACACCGTCGAGCTCCCCAGAGGAACAGCACCCCTAAACTCCTGGGTCTACATCCTGTGCCGGCGGAGGAGGCGGTGCAATCCTGAAATCTCCAACTCAGACTGTTCACTGTTCGACCTGAAGAGGATTAGAATGTTGCTGTCTCTGTAATAATTCATTCCAGTGCCAAGAAGTCTTGAGAGTCAAGGAAATTATATACTAATCTTGAATCCTTTAAACAGGTTGACTAGCACTAAAAAACCCTTCTAAAACAGAGACCATGGGCAATAATTAATTACTCTAATATCTCAAAAGTTACAAAATGAAGTCTAGATAATTCATAAGTATGTCTCATTAAATATCATTATGCAATTTACCTTTTTTATTGCTTTTCCACTAGCCACAATGGTTTGATTAAGCAGTAATTCAAACTAAGTTACTGCTGTATAAATATATCTAACATTCATACATTTTAATGTGCATGATATATTACCTTTGTTTAATGGCATTTCTTTCATCTCTTTTCCAGTTTTTTATAAAGATACTTTCCAAGTGACATTTTAACTCTGTTAGGAGAAAAATACTTTTATTGCTGCTGTGCCACATAGGAGCCTGCATTTTAGAATCGAAAGCTGCTCCGTCACACTGCGGGTTCGCAGTTCGGCACCCCCAGCCCGAGGGAGGGACCACCCGCTGAGAGTCCGGAGTCTCCACAGCAGCCGAAAGGTCACGGAGGAAGAGGAATTAAAGTGCATTTTCTCCCTTGTGCCTCTAAGTGACTCAGACAATCAAGAGGCCGCTTGGTGTCTTCGCGGGTATGTGCCCACAAACACCTACATCCACAGGTGTGTGTGTGTACGAGCGCGTGTGCATGTACGTGTGTACAGGTATATTTGCCAAGGCAGTACATGCTTGAGCGCATTCCTTCCAGGTCACACCGCAAGGCTTCGGACCCATTTCCTGTCAAGAGGCGGGCTGTCCACACTTTCATTTCACAGCGTCCCTGCTACAGGGCTTCAACAGCAGTGACGTCTTCAGGAATGACTCAGACACAATGGCATTTAGAACATAAACTAAGCCACCTTATCAGCAGCGCCGTGGCGGGTGACATCTCAGGTGGGCTTCTGCTTTGGTCTCTAGGACTCGGGGCCCTCTCGATTCACCAATTCATCGGGTTTCCTCAATCACAGACTCCGAGGGCACAGGGGCATGAGGTTGCTGCTCCTCCACACAGACCACCTCTGCCCCGGGTGGGACTGTGCTCTCTGGTTCCCCTCACCCGACCCCTGACCCCAGACCCCACCTGAGCTGGGTCTCCTTGGGCACCATTTCCCAAAGATCTCTCCCCAGAGTAAGCGCTTCCTCACGCCGTCCCTGCCAGAGCGCTGGCCCTTCTCCTTTTCTGACCTTGGCCTCCTTGTAATCACTCCTTCATCCTTCCGGGCTCCTTGTGGGTGCCTGCTGCCGGCTTTCTCCTGGTGACCTTGCTCCAGGCTGTGGCGATGCCCCTCAGTGGGCTTTCAGCTCTGGAAACCTCCACTCACACCTTCCTGGGCCACAGCGCACGAAAATACTGAATGGAAAATGTCTCACAGAAAGTGCAAATCTGTGATTCATGCAAAACCCGGTGTTTATTGATTCGCTACATTCGCCATGGGTGACTCTGCTCCCCCAGAAATGCAGCTTCTGGACAGACCTCTGTCCTTCCCTCTGAGGGGGAGAACGTCTCCCTCCACCTGGAGAAGCTCAGGCATCTCTTACCTCTGTCTGCCTGCAGCTTTTAATGCCTCCCTTCCAGACCTCTCTGTCTTTAGGCAAAACCAACAGCTGGCAGCTCATGTACTGTCCAAGACTAAGAAGACTGGACCTTGCAGCGTCTTTAAAGAAGGACGTCCTGTCCAGCTCTCCGGGATGTTGGTGCCTGCAGCATCTCTGGACAGCAAATCGAAGTCCAAATGCTCTCAGATCCTTTTACACAAAGGTCTCCCATTTTCAGGTTCTTACTAAGAAATCATCGGATATGCATGCATATCTTATGGATAATATTATGCATTGCAGTGATATTCATAGCATGAAAAATTGGGAATGAAAAGTGTCCAGCAAGGGCAGGATAATAATATTCCCAGACACCGCGTGGCTATTTCGCTCGCAGCCATTCTCTGGGGTGATTATGTAAAGGGAATGCTTTGCCATCTGTCCCTGCGGTTTCTGGAGCCATAGATTCAACAAACCTCAGATAGAAACTACTCAAAAATGAGAAGTCTATAAAGTCCCTAAAAGCACCACACTGAATCCACACTAATGCAGGGCTGTGGGTACGCCCTGGGCAGCCCCCCACCAGCCCCCAAGCCCCCTCCAGCACAGACGGAGCCCCTACCGCCATCTCGTCCCCATGCTGGGGCGAGCCAGGGTGGCCCTGTGTGCACTCACAGGCCCCAAGAGCTGTGTCTCGCACTCACTCCCTGGAGACTGCAGCGTGACCACTGGGTACACGGGCCCCAGCGTCCTTGGTGCAGAGGCCCCTAGAGACGATGAAAGACCCCAGGAGGACCACACGGGCTGTGAGCAAAGACGTCACCGTTTCCTGCCAGGGACGGAGCCCCGAGGACTTTGTCACCCACAGGCCCTGGACGCCGAGGAGGCCTGCAGCCACCTCTGTACCTTTAGTTCTGCTTCTTTTTGTGGCACTTTCAAGTTTTCTACTAAGGGCACGTGGCTACTGGTTTTCAGAAAGATGGCTGTAGGAAGCGCCAGGTAAATAAGAAGAAAATAGCAATGTAAGAGCCAAGCTTCACTCACTCAGCAGGGAGCTGTGGAGTGCTGGCCCAGCCGTGCTTCGGGGCCACTCCACCTGAGATCCCCCGGAAGCTTCCCAGGGACCTGTTGCCCCGGGCCCCCAGCGTTCCTCTTTGGCCTGTGCTGCCGACACACCCGCAGGCCCCGCTCTGCTCAGGCCCCGGCACCTCTTCACTCCGCCTGTGTGGCATCGCTGACCTCCGGACAACGGGCCGAAGAGACACGCGTGTGCTGCGTGTGAGACAGGGGCTCCGGCACAGCGCGCACCCTTATGTCAGAACCAGCGGGTTCCGGAGGAGCCCTGCCTGTGCCTACGGCCCCTGCGAATGGCTTCTTCGGGTGGCTGTCTTTTCTAGGGACCTTAACGCATTAAAGGTACTTGTTTCCTCCTTTGTATGTAGCCCTGAGACAAAACTGTGCCTCAGAGCCATCCATCACACTGCCAGGCAAAGCAAACGTTACACTTGGCTCAGTGAAGAAATGCTAATTAGACCTAATTGAGGGAAATTGGCTCCCAGACCAAATTTCCAAGTATTCTTAAAGAAACTTGGTCCATGGTCTCAAACCCAGAGGAGCCTCCCCTCTGGCCCCTGGTTCCACAATGCCCAGTGCGAGGCTGCTGGGCTTGTCCCACCGGTCAGCAAGGTGACGTTCTGCTGGGCACGTTATTTGTCTGGGAGCAAATTAGAGCTGCAAAATCCATGACGTTGGGTCCCCAGCTCGGGCACGTAAACGTGTGCTGCTCTCTGAGGTCACCGGCTTCTCACAGAACACCCTAGGTGTCCATGCTGTGGTGACCCCGTATTTCTGGAGCACCCGGCTGCTGCTGCCGAGCCCTTATCCCGTCCCATCATGCCCAGGGATGGTCTCCTCCATCAGCACCCAGAGCCCACGCATGAACATACATGTCCGCCTGGCAGGACAGCACTAGACTGAGTCACAGGAAGGCTACACCCTGTTTTCCCTGACTCCAGCCCCCAGCTCCGCAAGGAAGCAGCTCCCCCAGGCCCTATTCCTGCCAAAGCCTTTCTGGGACTTCCCGGCCAAGCCAGTCACTCTGTCCCGTTGGGCCCAAGACACCCACAAAGCCCTCCGCTCTGCCGTGAGCCACAGAACCTCTGAACCGACAGGAGCGTGGTGGGAACCGTGCTCCATGAGGCTGGCCCTCGGGAGACTGATCCTGGGTGGGTGAAACAGTCAGGCACAGCAGATGCAGGGCACCTGCCTGACCCCTGGGCGGCCCCTTAACCAGAGGACCTGAACATAAACGTGGGCGACTCCAAGTTAGAAACCAGTCCCTGTCCACGGCCTCCGTGAATGGAGAGTCCCATTCAGAGCGTGTGGCATCAGACACTGTCAGCCGTCCCCGAGGGCCGGGGTTAGGAGCTGTCCTTTGAGAGTGGCCCTGAGGTACTTATGCACCTTAACAAAACCACAAAGATGACAGCTTTGTGCCCAGCTCTGGGCTTGTTCTTTCATCTTTCATTTCACGAGTCCACACCGGCTGCCTTCGTGGTGGGGTCAGCAGAGGGACGGAGCACACTTTCACTACTGTCCCTGTGTCTCCTGGTCCCCTGGCCCTTCACTGGCTCTGTCCTCTGTGCTGGTTTCCAGCTCAGGGCAGTCACCTTGAGGCCACCCCTCTGCCTCCAGAGCTCGGGTCCCGCACTCCTCGCAGGCTGCAAGAAGGATGTGGCTCATTCTCCTGGCAGGAACAGTGTCTGACGTGGGGTAGCGCCTCCGCCACCCTGGCCACTTGTCACCAGGGCACTGAGCTGTGAAGCCACTGACAGCCTTTCCGGCTGCTGGCAGTCTATGTCATCAGCGACTTTTTCCACCCCAGCTTTATCCTGACTGAAGCAGAAAGTTAATGTCGCTCCCCTCCTGGGCCATGCGCTTCTCAAGGACAAGGTCAGACTCATATTTCTCTTTGAGCCTTTGGTGTCTGAGACACAGGACAGGCTGACCCAAGCCACGCTTCTGCACTCACAGGTGGATAAGTCAGGAGGAATGTGGGGGAGAGGCCGGGTCCTGCGCCCCGGGCATGTGCTGAGGCCGGACACCCCTGCTGGCTGGGCGGGGCTGAGTGTGAAGTCCCAGGCAGTGACCACCTGGGGCTGGCTGGGCGGGGCTGAGTGTGAAGTCCCAGGCAGTGACCACTCAGGGCTGGCTGGGCAGGGCTGAGCCTAGGTTTTGGATTTCCTCCAAATGTTGTGACTGCGTCACAGTGGGACACAAAGTGCCAGGCTTTCCCCAAGAGGAACAGGCCAGGCACCCCGGAAAACCACAAAACACAGGCATCTGCGAAGCTCCAGAACACGTGCACGAATGCCTGCAGAGGTGCAGGAGCGGCCAGCAGGAAGGTCAGGGAAAGCGTGGACGATGTCGGCAGCCCTTCTGCAGGAGCACGGACCAGAGCAGAGTTTGCTTAGTCACCCAGCACAGAAGCCACGGTTCTGGCCCAGAGGGGGTGGTCACGTGTGAGTGCCCGGCCTTCTGAATGGGGCCGGTGCACCCTCATTTGGTCCAGAGGACGCCTGCATCAGAAGACAGACGGGTGCTGCTGTCTTTCCCGCTTAAGTACCGACACAGGACAGCCAATCTGGGTATCGGCGCCCGCCCGTCAAGGTGGCTTGCGGAGGAGAGAAAGGGGCTGCAGGACGTGTGCATCGCACAGGCGTGCTCTGATCTACGAGGCCCTTCAGAGGCAGGCTGCGCAGACCACACGAGACACAGGACGAGGACAAGGTCGGAGCTAAAAGTCCACCGTCCCCTGTGGCAGAGCTGTGTGCCCCTACCGCTCCCTCCTCCAGCTCTAAAACTTGACAGTGCTTCCCTGAAGCGACAGCGCCTCTCCAGCCGGGCCCAGCCTCCACGGGGACAAGTCACACGGCCTGGCAAGGTCCCACATGAGTAAGGCCGTGGGGCGCCTGTCTTTCTGAGCCTGTCTTTCTGAGGTGTGATCAAAATATACGGTGAATGTTTACCCTTAAAGCATGAGTTACAATAAAAGAAACATTGCCGCTAGTCCTCTCAGAACACCCCCCTGCCCCGCTTCAAACACTTACCCGTCACTCCTGTCATTCTGAGGCAGCTCTGAAAGTCCTGTCTTGTGACTGTCACAAGAAGTGTGATCAAAAACACAGTGACTGCTGCTACCGAGCACCATCCAGCGGAAAAGCGCTGACACTGGATCCTCTTCCGTCTTATTCACGGAGTCCAGCAGCGCAAGGCTTCTGTCTCTTCCCCAAAGTCAAACGGCCAAGAAAGGGAAAAGCTCTGAATCCATTCGGGACATCGAGGCAGCTAGGACAGTGCAACTGAAGACCCTCAGAAAAGAGGGCGCCCGAGCTGCTGCGGAAAGTGGTAAGGATGACAGGATTCTGTTCAAGGGCAGGGAGAGTGTTAAGAGAGGGATTCACGAAGTGTGTCTTTTAGTGTAATAATTTTTTAAAATTTAAATATTTACTATAATTTTGGGTCACACTTGTTACTTCGCTTGTTGTATGCCTGCCAGGTTAGCCCTGCTGACGTAGCCATCCTCAAATGAAGCCAGGCCTCGTAGTAAAAACTATGGATACTTTTTGAAAATAGATATTTAGAAGACTATTTCAAAGAACAATTGATAGCTGGATTATACCAAGCAGAATTTAACTCAAAAGAATTTCAATAAATTCATGGCTTTGAGATGGTGCCATAGTATGGAGAATGGGGAACAAGAACAAAAGGAGAGGAGGGGAAGTCAAAATTGAATAAAAAAATTTCCTGCGATTTTCTATTTTTTAACTACCAGTTGTGGCAGTACAGTTACCAATGAGTCTGAAAAGCAAGTATTTTCTTGTTGTGGAAATGGTCTTAGTGTCGAGGAGGGACGTCCACAGCTCAGAACACGCCTGGGCCCGGAGCTCACAGTGAGCAGGCCCTGGCCCTGGCCGGGACAGCGGGGCCCGCGTCGGGGAGACGAGGCAGAGGCTGGGAGGGAGGGGGGATATCGTACTGTGAGCCAAAAGACCCCAAAAGCAAACTTTATGACCCTGCTCCAGCTGCCGCCTGGGAGAGTGATTGGTACAGACTACACCGAAACAAAGACAACTCTTGGACTTCGCTGGATTAACTACTCGAAAGCCAACCAGCCCCTGTGCCCTTCTGCAGGAGGAAGCACGAAAATCTGAATATTAAAGGTGCAGGGTGCAGCGTTTGCTGCCCCAACCCAGTGGCTAGGTCACCCCGCTCACTGCTGGACAGGCTATGCCTTCCGTCCCAGCCAGCGTCTCACTGGGTCTTAGAGCAGAATCGCGGGTGGCAGTCACCACGACCCAGTGAGGAGGAGCTGCTCCTGTCCCGGTGGTGGGAACCGAACCCTCCTCCTGCGCTCACCTTCCTCTCTCCCTGACCTAGAATCTGCCACGCGTGGCGACACCTTCTCCTCTGCTAGAGTCTTCAGTCTTAAGCCTTGCTCATAAAATTAAGGCAGTGCCCTTGTGCTGTCCCACGAGGGATTCTGCGCTTCTCCCTGTGCGTTCCTTCATCTGTCACAGTGCGCACCTGATCCCAGCTCCGCCGGGGCCACGCGGGAACCGCAGCCTCAGCTGCGTCGGCGAGGACGCCCTCGTCTCTCTGCGGGGGAACTGCCCGCGCCGCAGGGTCCCCACCTCCGCTTTGCCTGTTCACTAACATCCTGCATTTTAGCTATACTTTTCTGCACTAGCTTTACTGAAGAATGATTTACACAACATAAAATCCCTGTGTTTTAAGTGTACGGCATTGGTTTTCGTATTAAAGTGCTATTGCTGCCATAGCAAATCACCGTAAAAGTATCAGCTGGCAGCAACCTGAATTTACTACCCACCAGTCTCGCTGCCTGGCTCAGAAGCCTGGCTCCATCAGCGGCTCCCTCTGCTCACCATCGCGGGTTGAAATCAAGGTGTCCGCGGGGCGGCTTCCTTGGCCAGCTCTGGGCGAGAGCCCAGTGAAAAGTCCCCTGGGGGGTCACCAGATGCAGGCCTGCGTCTGCAGGGCTGAGGCCCTGGACCCTCGCCCCGGCTGGGCTGGGCTGGTTCCCCACGCCCTCTGCTGCTTCTCTGCACCCCACACAGCCCAAGCTGGGTTGAGTGCTTCTCAGGATTCAAGTCTCTCCAACTTTCCTTCAGCTGTGACCCTCCGGCTCCAGCCAGAGAAAACTTTGGGCTTTTAGGTGCTTGTGCTTGGACTGCAAGGCCTAGTCCCCTCGTTTCTGCCCGCACTACTGTAATTCTGCAAGATCCCTTTCCCCGGGAAATGTTTCCAGCATCTCCACAGCTCCTGAGATCCAGGCCTGGCCATCTTCAGGACACTATTCGGCCCAGGCAGTTTCTACTTCCTCAGATCTCCTAAGTATCTGGGGGATACATTCACTTGCAGTTTTGGCGGCATGGCCTTTTCCGCAGGCTGCCCCAGCCCTGGAGTTTGCGGAAGGTGCCTCGGCCCTTGGATTCACAGTAAGGACTCCCTGAGACAGAGCAGGAGGAACCTGAGGCCTTTAGGGGCCCTCCTGCTCCAAGCACCCCCCCCTCGGTTTTGTTCTTCAATCCTAGCATGCTTGGAGGTGGTGCCCTCATCCGCTTCCACAGACAGCTGGGGCTTGATGACCGTAAGTGACTGCTCCAGGTCACATCGGTGAAGCCAAGACTTGAACTCAGACCTTCTCAAACACACATGTTCTGCACAGGCAAGTTAAAGACGCGCAGGGCTTCGCCATTACTTCCGGAGTCTTGGCTCCTCTGGCTGGTACCTTCCTCAGAAAGGCGCGCGTTCTTTCCACACAGTCCGCCGCTGCACACCGAGCTCCTGGCGCACAGCCACCGTGCTGTCCGGGCAGCGGGATTCAGTGGCTGCCAGACAGGGGCCACCTCGCCTGGCTTGCACGGAGCCCCCACCTGAACGTCAAAGGCAGACAGCAGCTCCATGGCGTCCTTAGGAACCACTGCTGGTGTGCAGGAGAGACCGAGCGGGTAGGGGCAGCAGCGCCGCGGGCGGCCGGTGCAGCAGGACTGGGGGCTGACTCGACAGAGTTAGAGAGGAGGAGGGAGCAGGGGTGGAGTGGACGCAGGGCAGGAGGGGTTGACCCTGGAAACAGGAGCACCACTAATTCAACCCCTGCTCTTTCCAGGGGCTTAGAGGGATTTGTGATCTCAGGTCGTGGAGACGAGGATCGGCCCCCCAGCCATGACAAAACCCTGGGCACCCACAGCACAGAAGCCACACAGTGGCCTGCAGCGGGCCCTCGGCCCTGGCCCTGTCTCTACAGCTGGGAGCAGCCACCTCAGGGCACTGTCCCAGGCTCCCGTTGGCTTGGGGACCACGCCCACCGCCACAGTCCCTGCCTTCCTTTGTGCCCAGCCTCCCTGGGTGATGGGGACAGAAGGACGATGAAGATTGGGACGAGCTTCCTGCTGTCAAGACTGCCCCTGTCTCTGCCACACTTCCCCACTCAGGCAGGAAATCTCTCAAACAAAAACGTGTAGTCGCAAGCTCTCTCCTAACCACACTCGCCGGCTGACATGGGGTGTGGGGAATCCGCCCTTTGTGCTGCCTGCCGAAGGAAGGGCAGGGCAGGTGACGCTGGCGGGCAGTGGCTCTGAGGCCCCCGGGCCTTCTTCCCTTTCTCCGCCCCTCACTGGTCAAGCAGGGCTGAGTCCGTCAGCGCTGTCACCTCACTTCAGTTTCACAACTGCAGTCATCTTTTGGAAAGGGAAAGTAGAAAGGGAAAAATAAAACTGAGGGAGAAAAAAGACAAAAAAAGAACAAAAGACCAAAAGAATCAATTTTCATCATGGTTTTTCCCTTGCAACTTAACTTTGCCCAAAGCCAAGAAAGAAATGCCTGTTTCTTATCTCCAATCTGTGGAGATTATAATGTTTATTTCTTCACATGCCAACTCTATCTTTTCCCCTCCATATTCCTTTTTATCAAAGATCTGTTGAGGGCATCTCCCTAGACTGTATTCCTTTCTATTTTAATAACAGCGCAGAAATCCAGACACTCTTTGCCCATATTGATTGGTTTTCATTAAAAAATGAAACATTTCTGGATACAACTTGAAAGAGCATAACCTGGCCAGTTTAAGTCAACTTGGCAGCTTTATCTTGCAAACAGCGATAGATAGCCCAAAGTTTTGTTTAGACAATTTTCTTTGATTTTTAGAGCAAGCTTCCTGCAAAAGGATTATGGTTTGAAAGTGCACATTTGCAGAGTACTTCGCCTTCCTCAGAAAGGTTGCAAAGTCAAGTTCTGACTTGAAATGCGCTCACTGTCGGGGTGGGTGGGACTCGAGGCTGCTTTACCCTGTGCAAGCTCAGCCCTCAGGGGCCGAGACAGGGCCTCAGGCAAGACCGGCAAGGGCAGCGTCACAGGTCCTCAGCCCAGGAGAAATCCTGCCAGACCTGGGGGTGAGCTGAGGACTTCGGGGTTGTTAGGAGCAGAGCCTGGCACTGCCACATCCTCCCCTTAACCTGTCGGGGGCTGCTTGCTGTCACAGCTTTTCTCCTGTGCCTTTCGGGGTAACCGCAGGTACTGGAGTCCAGGCGGTCCCCACCTGACGTGGAGTCAGGCCCGCATCCGCTCATCGGAAGCTGGAGCCCTCCAGGTGGAAAACGCATTTCTCCTCACCTGCCCCACTCTGATGACAGCCTAGTGCACCTTCAACATTCTCAGAGCCCTGGGGTTGACTCACAGCTTGGCAAAGTCACAGGACATAAGCTGGCTTTATAATAAAATGTGGGATATCTCATGCTGTTTATTGAATATCTGCTTCTGCACAAAGCCAGCCACAGAACACACTGTAGCTTCTCACTCGTTCTCTCCTGATCTCAGGGCTGGCCAGCCTGGGGTCAGAGTACAAGATGGCCCGTCCACAGCCCGGTGCAGAACCACACAGAATGCTAACTACAGCCATTGAACACATATCACTTTTGCACCATCCTAAAGTTGAAAAGTCCACACATCCCTCTGGTAAGTCGGGAGCCATCTGTGTGATATTCACGTGGAAAAGTACAGCGATCACAAGTGGTGGGGGGAGGACTGTGAAGAAGTGGACCGCCTCGGGGGTTCAGAATGATGGCAAGTCACAGCCATGCTTCATCTCACAGGAACAGCTTTGTGCGCAGGCTGGGAAGCTGCCAGTTTAGAAGTTATTTAAAACATGCCTGATGGGCCAAGACGCTTCCGAGCAAATCAGCCAGGGGAAGTGGAAGTGGCCTGAGGACTCATGGGAGCCCAGTGGTCAGCTCAGTGAGGGGACAGAGCGCCCTCCTTCCAGAGCTGGGGGCAGCTCCCCCGACTGCTCTGGCAGGTATTGGCCACCAGGGAGTAAATCCAGTACTTGGGGCTCTGCTACTTGTATAACTAAACTCCACTGGACTCACTCACACGTACACGCTCACAGGTACACACTCGCATGCACATGCTCACATGTACACACACACATACACATACACACTCACACGTACACGCTCACACCTACACACTCACACATACACACTCACATGTACACTTACATATACACACCCCCCACATGACAGCACTGTCACCAGCTAGGAAAGAAGTGGGACTTTGAGCATCACACACACTGGCCACATCCAGCATCCCACACTGGTGGTGAGCTGCTTACACAGGGCCTGCTCTTTGGTTGAAGCTAATTAAAATTTTGATAGGCAATTCTGCCTGGAATCTATACTCTAAGAAAAGTAAAAGTCTAAAGTACACCCAAATATCACATAACTATTTAATAATTAAAAACTCATTTAAATGCCACAAAACCATTCCAGTTACACTTTCCGAGAGGCTGCGTCTTATCCTCGCACCATCACATCCCACGTGCTTTTGGAGATTGAAAGGCACAGGAAGCGCTGCACATGTTGTCTATGACATTTCCAGTGAACTAACACAGTCACTTTTACACGGAAGATAGAAGCCAGTGATCTTCCAAACTAGGAAAACTATGAGTCTACCTTAAAGTGCCCAGAAATGCCATCGACCTATAAAAAGATATCCTAGTTTAGACATGGAAGGCATCTCACAGGATAGAACTCCACAGGATCGGGGCCAGCTCGGACACCTAGAGGCTGACACTAAGCATTTCCCAGCTGCCCAGAGGAAGAGCGCAAGCGCAGCGGCACCAGCAGCTGTCGGTCTCCGATGAAGGGAGGAGGACGCCAGGGATACGGGGCCGTCGAGAAATCCCACTCAAACAGGCTTCCTTGTATGTGTTTATCTTAGTTACTTTTCGCTCGTTGCTGAGACAAAATACCTGACGCCCAAAGTTAGGGAAGGAAAGGTCTATTCTTACAGTTTCTCGGGAGTTTCAGTCCATGCTTAAGTTGGCTCCAAGATAGCACGACATGGCGGGCCTGCTGTTCATGGTGGCTACAAGCTGCAAGCCGCAAGCCACACTGGCGAGAGAGACAGGACGGAAGCCGGGAAGCGGAAGACCTGCCTTCCCTTATACTGTACATCGGCTCCACCCCTGGGCGGGTACAACAGTCATGTCATCAATCCTGGTGCTAGACAACAAACTGATCACAAGCGTCAGACTCAGCCCCATCAAAAGTATGTGAGGACTTGGGGGGACATAGCATAACCCATACAGTGTTACTCCTACCTGGAACCCTGCAAAAGCGCCTCTGAACTGTGGGGACTTCTCTAAAACCCAAAGCGCTCAGCCTGAAACCGGCCTTCAGAGCCAGGCCGACAGTGTCTCCCTCATGCCAGGGTCCTGGTGGCCCTGGCCAAGCCACTGGCCCTCTCTGGGATTTAGTTTCCTCCCCTGCAGCAGCTGTAGTAAGAAAGCCTCCCCCCAGTCCTGCCACGGGGATTGTGGGAGATGCCACATCCTGGAGGAGTGCGGGACTGGCATGCAGGAAGCGCTCCCCGGAAGGGCTCCGATGGTGGCTGTGGCCTCCTGCGGGTGCCGGTGCTGTCTCATTCCCCAGGGGCGTGTCGGCACTGAGATGCTCCACGCCTTCCTTGCTCTCACAGCTGATAAATCCCAGCTCGGAGCAGGGTATGCAGTGCCACAGTGGAAAGTCACAGAGCCATCAACACTTTAACGTCACCAGCTTGGCAATGTCACGTCCAGGGTAAGCTTGGGGCACCCTCTGTCCTGTACCCCAGCAGGCGGGCAGTGGCCTCTGGCTCCTGTGCTGCTGTCCTGTGGCCTGGAACTGCACGTGATCGGGAGGGTGGGGGGCAGGGTGAAATGACAGGCAGAGATCCACAGGGCACAGGGTGGAAGAGAAGCCTCCCGCGCTGGGAAGGGGGCGCCTTCCCATCCCGGAGCTGAGTTTGCTTCATCTGAGGCCCAGGAGTGAGGCGGGGCCCTGCCAGACCCGGACCTGGGTCCCTCTTTCCAGAGGCCACAGCCGCGGTGGCCTGGCCTGCCCTCCACGGGGACTGTCACCCCAGAGAGCCCCCCACACCTTGGCCTCCCTTCCCTGCACATCAGCACTGCTCTTCTGTCTCTTCAACACTTTTGCACATCCAAAAATATTTAATTGAAGTTGAAGTTTTCAAAATGCATATGCATATGACCGGTGTGGGGGTGACGCTCGAGAGCAGAGGGATGAATTCCTCTTCTGTTCTATCCGCTGAACTGGGGACACGGGACATGCAGGACTCGACCCCTTCTGTTCCCCGAAAGATCTCAAAATGGTAACGGCTCCTGGTTACCCATACCAGCGGAACTTAATTCTCTCACTTAAACCTTTTCCCATTTGAACCATTTGCTTGCATTCTGTAGGGGGTTCTGTTGTGCTAAGTTCCAGAGGGGCGAGGGGGAGGGGGAGGGGAGAAGAGGGCCTGGGCACTGGGACCCCGGGACAGCGGGACCCTGGACCGCAGACAGCCAGGAAGCTGGCGGCCAGTGGACCTGTGTGGTCAGGAGGCAAAGCAGGGCCATGCCAAGGGGTTCACCTGTTCTCCCCTCAGATTCCCCAGGCAGAGTCCCCAAAGCCCTCAGCTGGGTGGGATCAGCGGACCCCAGAAGCCCTGCTGCCCACCAGCTATGCTGTGCCGTCCTCTGAGTCTTGAAAGGTCTCTTTCTTTCAGTGAGTGTTTTCCATACACAAAAGTAAAAATATATTTACTCACAGTTAGAGATAAAATTTGATTATTGAGAAAAAATTCCTTGAGGTCTAAAGCTGACCCCTCGACTCAGCGCTGCAGCTGCCGCACTGTTCTGGCTCCTGCACCCGTGCAGCATGATCCTCTGTGCCCCTTGGAGCTGCAGGGGCCCCGCCGCCCGGCCCACACCTCAGCTCCCATGGGCCCACTTCTCCCACAAGATGCGAGACTACTTCGTGGTCTTGCAAGGAGAAGGAGCGTACCTCCTCAAGACAAATCGGCCATCTTTCACAGTTCAGTGCTAATAGATACCATTTAATGTTGACCAATCAAGAACCAGGGGGCTAGCACATATAGCTCAGGGGTAGAGGGGGTGCTCAGCATGTGCAGAACCTGGGGTTCCATCTCCAGCACTGAGGGAAAGAAAAGAAACAAAGAGAAAGAGAGAGGGAGGGGGAGGGGAGGGGCAAAAGGAGGAGGGGAGGGGAGCTAGGGGAGAGAAAGAGGGGAGGGAGGGAAAGGAGGGAAGGAAGGAGGGAGGGAGGAACAGTGGGGAGAGGGGAGCGCAGGGAGGAACGCAGAATAGCTAGGATCAGGATCGGATTCAGAGTGGCAGAGGCTTGAAAAGGGAAGGATTGTTTTCTCATTTAAAGCAAGTCCAGGACAGAGGGACGCATTACCACTCCTTCCGTTTCTCAGGCTGCTTCTCTCTCCCAATCTCAAGGTCTTAGTCACTTTTTTCTTGTTGTTGAGACAAAATACCCAACACCCAAAGTTAAAGGGGAAAAGGTTTATTGGCTCACAGTTGGTAGGGGTTCCAGTCCATAATTTGCTGGCTGCAAGGTGGAGGAGCAGTGTGGCAGACAGGCCTCCCAGAGAAGAAACATTCATGGCAGGCAGAAGACAGCGACGCAACAGGGGACCTTAGCAGCATCTTTCTGCCCCTTTTATTTGTATTCAGACTGCTGGAATTAGAGCAGCGCCGAACCTATCAGTGGACTGATTTAGTAATCATACACCCTTGATCCTAGCATCAGACACCCTAGAACCAGCCACCTCTGAAGAGCCCCACCTATGACCGCATGAGGCTTTGGGGGACATCTAGACACAGCCATAACAGTCACAAAGTATTTATTAAAGCTCCACACGTCACATTCTCTGTTCAGACACCGAGGGATCCCAAGCAGAGAGTGCTTGAGTAGGAAAAGGGCTGCTCTTTACACATCTACCAATTGGTTCATTTTATGGGGCTTTCAAAAAAGTTCCCAGATAATCACTTTTCCTGAGTTAGTCAGCCTCCTGTCCTGTGACAAAGTATCTGACAAAGTCAAACAGAAAGGATGAAAGATATACTTTGGCTCATGGTTCAGTACCTCTGTGGCTCTACCACCCCTTCTGGCATGATGGCTCTGCCTCACCACAAGCCTAAGACCACAGAGCCAGCGGCTGTCTCACCCTCAGTTCCTGGCTGTTGTGTTCACCTCATGTCAGCAGGAAGCAGAGGAAGAGAGAGAAAGGGAGGAAGGGATAGGACCAGTGCAGCCCCCAGGCCAAAGCCCTAATCAACTCCCTTCAAGCAGGCCTCACTTCCTGGCTGTTGTGTTCACCTCATGTCAGCAAGAAGCAGAGGAAGAGAGAGAAAGGGAGGAAGGGATAGGACCAGTGCAGCCCCCAGGCCAAAGCCCTAATCAACTCCCTTCAAGCAGGCCTCACTTCCTGTCTCCATTGCCTCCATTGTCTTCCTGTGAAGTAGGCCTCACTTCCTGTCTCCATTGC